>JAVYIG010007018.1:0-108335 GCA_035222895.1 Strongylocentrotus droebachiensis | reverse complement strand
GTTTAGACCTCGCCAATAAGGTCTGTCTAAAGTTCTCAACAGGCTTTGGTCGTACAGACTTCATGCCAAGCAGAAGTCACAATATGACAGATGCTTAACGAATATACCATAATCACACTAACAAGACCTACATCAAACCGACAACAGACCACCAAAAAAAGAAACGACAGCTCTGACCAAGAATCGTTCGAATTTGTTTCGGTCTCGAGTTGGTTTGACGGTATGACTGGGGTATAAGTCTCGATAATATTTAATATTTTGCACTATTATATATATATATATATCTCCTCTCCCCCAATCCATATGCAACCCACATTTCCTCTCCTTTTTTTTTACTTCACTCAAATCGTCCTTTCTTCTTCATATAATAAAATATACCTTTACGTTGTTTCCTGTTATTACGTGTTTATGTGAATGTTGTCTCTTGTTGGCTTCTATATCCTTCGATAATCAAGCCAGTGAAGAAACTACATGTAATTCACTAAGGCAATAATAATTCAGCACCATGTCTGCACCGTTTAATTTAGCATTCACTTTTTAGTCTAGTCTTTCACTCTCACATCGAGAGTCGCAGAATAGACCCAGTCCAATGTCAGAAAAATAACGCCTCGTGTACAACGAAAAAGAATTGTTTCTCTTACCAATCATCACATGGCAATACTTTGTTTAGTCCTCGTCAATAAGGTCTTTCTAAAGTTCTCAGCAGTCATTTGTCGTACAAGCAGAAGCAGCAATATGACAGATGCTTACCGAATATACCATAGTCACACTAACAAGACCTACTTCAAACCGACAAAAAGTTATTCCGATGGCTCGCATACTTCACAGGAGAGTGGCAATGCATCCTGTGTCTGTACCGGGAGATCCGATGTTTGGCATTCGCATATTATTATTAGAGTGCCATCTTTCACAAAACCCTGGTTGTATAGCTGATTAACATCTAGTAATGCGATACCAGCTGAAGCAGCGTTCATCTCACTTGTAGGTTTCTTGAAACAACTGCTGTTGGGGTCTGGTTGGTAGGTTAGAACCTTTTCCTGTAAATATATATAAACATTTACACACAATTTTTGTTAAAAACCGAGGTGGTCACATTCAACCCCATTGTTAAACGAACTGTACACTGATGTCTAGTTGTTGATAGAATACAAAACTGGATAATCCAAATCCATGTCAACCACCATTCTTCGATAAACCTTCTCACTCTTTCAGCCACAGAGAACATCATATTCACTTCTATCTATATCGGTTCCTTTCATTCTCATTGAAATCCAGAAAACCGCAGGGTTTTGGATCCGTTTTCATACGCCTATATGGAACAAACTCCTTATATTCATTTTGCTAAGAAGCTGAACTTCACTTAATTGACTTCTTCAAAAAAAACTTCTCTTGACTTCTTAAAGAATACTATCTGAAAATATAGCTCTGCACTTCTTCTTAATTATGTTCATAGATTAATTAAAATAACAACGCCTAACGTCCTCTGAAATCGATGACCATACATGGAATCAAAATGTAATCATCATTATTCTTACCGCCTGGTGGTCAATCTGGTTGATAATTTTGAAGATAATCTTCTCTTTGAATGGCCAAGCGTTGATGGCATCGTTTGGCCCCTTTAGGATGACTGGACGCAGGAAAAATTCCTGTATTTCCTTGAGGACATTGTAGAAGACATCTAGCTGCACACAGAGCTTGTATCCGTACTGGCTTGTAAGGAAAGCCTGTGATCGTGAGGAATTGACTTTGCACTCTCTTGTGAGCTCGTTGAACTGCTTCATGTACCAACGCAACGATCCATATGTACAGTCTGAGTTGCTGGTTTCATGGTCTCCAGCTCTTGGCAGTAACCCGAGTGGCATTTGTCTTTGTCTTCTGCGGACACGGACCCTAGAATTTGAAGGATGTGGACGATAAAAAGATTTGTAGCCGTTCGTAATACGACCATTTTCTTAAATCTCAGATATATTTTTAAAGATCATTAACTTTGTAATAATTTCTATATTTGTCCACAATAATTTTGTTTAAATAATAATAATAGTAGTCACATTTATACAGCGCTTAATACTATGTTTCTAAACGTTTTTACATTGTAATTATCAACATCAGTTGAACAGTTTAAAAATGTTTGAGTAAAAGGTCTATATAAAACTATACAAAAATAAAAACGAATATCATCAACGAATTAGCGAGAAAAAAAACCCTGAAACAGTTGACACTATCGAGATTATATTTTTCAAAGTATTTTATGCTTTATTTTTGGGGAAAGTGTCAGGTGATAATATTTTACAACGAAAAAGATTAAATGACAATACAATTAAAGGTAAAGACCAGTATTGGAAGCGCCCCAATTTCTAAAAATGAAATGGAAGCTCTTATTACCAATCATGTGAAAGAATATGCTTTGATTAATACATGATAACAATTTTGCCGGGAAACCGCCTAATTCATATATTTGGTAAATTAGTATATCTATTGGTGTGTGAGAGATATAACGCACGTGTGTGTAGTCCCCTATACATCTTTATGTGTACAGTGCTTGTAACTTTACGAAGACTGGGCCAAATTTCTTATCATTTTGATGATTCCAGAACCTTGCAGTACACACCAATACTTATATGCTTAGATGATCAACCTTTTCTGATCGATTCCACAACGTTTCTTTCACAATGCAATCGCATGACCATTACTGGTCTTTACCTTTAAGGCATTAATTACAAATAATAATTTAAAAAAACGGTGTTTATAACGCGCTTTCCACCGAAGTTTCTAAGCGCTAGAGAAATCCATAATGTATAATCTCATTCTGCAGATCACCTCTCAACAAAATCAAGGTGTCGTATATTTTAAATAGACCGAGAGACGGCACTTCTCCTGACCGCAAATGTTCTTATTACGGGAGACGGATAATGAGGCATAATAACACAGGGTTCAACTCGATCTTTGATACGAATTCAGAAAGGAAATTTAATCATTAAAAGAAGGAATAATCTGCATACCTTGGGCTCTGTGTACATCTGGGACATTTTTCCTCTTCTCCGGTGGGTACGAATGTTCGGCCGCATCCACAGCAATCAACCCAGCCGTCATACCACGATCTTTGTCTCTTGCTACCCATCTTCAGAAATCTATTTCGTATAACAAAAAAATAGTTTAGGGGAAAAAATGCATTATGTTGTAAATCTTTGATATCACCTTATTTTGAGGATGTCCTCGAATTCTAATTTAGTTCATTTCAGAACCAAAATATGATATAATGATAAAATAATAAGGCAGGCTTAAAAGAATGAAGTAGGGTATGAGAAATTAGGAATTGATTCTATTTGGCCTTACATAATATGGAAAATTAGTATACTGATGATAAAACTATTATATTACCACATAGACCCTATGGTACTTTGGGACCAGATTATACGTGCTGTTTATTTGATTCTTTTTCTTTTTCTTTTGCATTCCACGTAGACATAAACAATTTTCGGAAAAATGAAAAAATAAAAATTACTTAACTGACTATTAGTCATAAATAAGCAAATATACACAACAATTAATATAGAAAAGACAGATAAATTGTCATATTAGCATTTACATAAAATTTTCTGGGAGAGAAGACCTGCCATTGTTAGCAATTGCTTGAAAATATGAGAGCCCAAAACAATCTTATGAAACACAAGTCATGTAGATTAAGACAAATAATTGAAAACATGTAGAATATAAGAATAATGATGATATTATGTTGTTGTTTTTTCATAGGTTTTTATTCTCTTCTCTCATAAAGAAAATTGTACATAACTTATAACATTGTATACAAAATAACAAAATAATCTTCACATAGGTCTAAATGAATTTGCAAGTGAACGTTTGCAATTCCATACAAGGTTACAAATAAAGTTACACATTTACAGATGATAAATATTCACATAAACAAAATTATATTTTCACATTTTAAACAAATCGCAAATAATGTTTGTACTATTTCCTCTTAAATTTCCTTCAGAGAAAAAAAGAAGGGTTATGATAAAAAAAAAAGATAAATGATAAAAATAAAAGAGAAAAAGCTAGAGAACACCTATTACCCCCGCCCCCGCAACACTTAAACATATAATAAGTACAACAGTATACAAAAAACACACCGACATAGAACGAACAAACAAACAAATTCAAAAGGAAAAGAAAAGAAGAAGAAGAGAAAAAAAAAAGAAAAAGAAAAGAAAAGCAAGGATAGAGAAGAGAGGAGGGTCTAGAAGTTGTATATTGAGAAAGATTAAAAACAGAAAACGATTATTCTAAACTTTCCAAGGCTTCCCATGAATTGAAATGGTGTCTCTTTCCATTGAAAGTTTTTCTCGTCATTTCTATTTTCCAATAATCTATATTCTATTTCTTTTGCTTTTGCAGAGTTTCCCTTCTCTCTACTGTGGAAAATCGTAAATTTAATCAAAATCAAAACGTGGTTCATTAATTGCTCTGTTTTTAAAGTACTGTCATCTATTCCTATATGAATTTCTTTCCAGGATAATTTCTTCAGAATTGGTAAATTAAGTCTATCTGCACATTTCCCCCAGACTTCCTGTATTGTATTACATTCAAAGAATACATGTTGATAAGTTTCACAAATTTGCAAAATGAACACAACCCATTTTCATGAAACCTGAATCTATGTAAATGATGATTTGTATATAAAAATCTTATGCAATAGTTTGAACTGAAATTCTCGCAGCTTACTACTTAAGGTACACATCCTTGGTTGAACAAATATCTTTTCTACTTCTATTCTTGTAATATTATAAAGTGACATTAAATTGCAGCCTGCCGAGTTTGTTTCTACATTCTTCTTAATTTACTCTTATATACCATTTCTGCAGTTAAATCTTCAAATGTAAACACTTTCTTTGAAAAAAATTATTCTAAATTAAAGCCAGTGTGAATTGACTTTCTTAAAGGTTGAACATTTTGTTTGCATTCATAAGGGGCTACTTTATAAATTTTGTTTACTTTATCAATTTCCACTCTGCTCAAACCTAACATTATAAAATGAGCTTCAGGTTTCAATTCTCCATTTTCATCACAAATGTGATGAAGTCGATATATTTTTTTTTTTAAACAAAGTTTCCTCAAGTAAGGTTTGAACATATTCTTTCATATCTATCCATGCTTTCAGAAGATTCTGATAAAAAGAAGGTAACATGAGTTTCACCGTATCTCTGCAATAAAATATTAAATTCCCTCCTATCAGTCTCCTTAAATATTTAAAGTATTGTTTCCATTTGATATCATGAGTTCCTGTTACAAGCCTTTTTATCCACATTATTCTTTGGGCTTTTACAAACAACCTAAAATTCATCATTTTGAGCCCACCCTGCTGATAGTCTAAAATCACTGTACTTCTTTTAATTTTCTCTTTGCCTCTCCACAAGAAATCAAACATATTACTTCAATTTCTCTGTATACCCACTCTGGAACTGGCATTAGTGATGTTACATATGTCAATTTAGAATATTCATATACTTTCATCAATTTAATTTTACCCATTAAAGCTAAGTCACGCTCTTTCCACCACGTCAGAAGTTTTTTTAATTTTGCTCAATATTTCCTTATAATTCATTTTTTCCTTGATATCTACATGTACTGAAAAATAAACACCTAATATTTTGACAACATATACAAGCTTCCCAAACGGTAATGTATGATAAGACAGCTGTGGGCACAGGGGCAGAATATATGTCTTATCTTTGTTTAACTTTAATCCTGATATTTTATAAAAACCTTCTAAAACATGTTTATTTCCTTAACTGAAATCATATCTTTGATGAAGACTGTTATATCAGCCGCATAGAATACTTGCTTTATTTCTGTATTTCCAAAACCAATTTCTTTTACCAAGTGATTATTTCTAATCATATGAGCTAAAATTCAATGCATGAAATAAATAAGATAATGGGTCTCCTTGTCTAATTCCTCTTTCAACCTTAACATAGCCTGTTGATGTGTATCCATTCATAACACAACTGTCAGTATTAGTATGAAGTATATTCACCCATTTACAGAACAATGGTCCGAACCCAAATGATTTTAAGACCTTGTATAGAAAAAAATGAGAAACGGAGTCAAATGCCTTTTCAAAATCTAAGGCCATCAAAAAAGCACTTTGATTCACTATAAAAAGAAGTATGAAAAATCATATCATCTGTTATTCTTATGGCTTCTCCAACGTTTCTATTCTTAACGTAGCCAAGTTGATCAGAAGCTACAATATCAGGTAAAATTTCTTGCAATCTCTTTGAAAGTATCTTTGATAACATTTTATAATCCACATTTAATAGAGAAATCGGTCTGTAATTCTTAATAAAGTCTGAATCTTTGTCTTTTTTTGGTATCAAGGTGATAACTGCTTGTCTCTGAGAGGCTGATAGTTCTCCATGTTTAAAAGCTTCATTAAAAGATGCAAAGACTTAATTTAAGATAAAATTCTACACTTAAGCCATCATTTCCTGTTGATTTATTAAATTTCATATTTTGTAATAAATCTATACATTCCCTTTTTACTATCTTTTCTTCACCTAAACCCCTTAAAGATACTATGTCCCTTTTGCAGCCAACATCAAATTCTGTAGAACTTTGCAGGAATTATGAATATGTCATGTATGTCCTATCTGTGAAATTTAAACGTTAGCAGTGTCCTCATATTCAAATTATGTAAGGAAACCCGTTTACTTGCTAGACTTCACTGTCAGACACTATTGAGTGACTGACTGGCTTTTTTTCTTCTTTGGTAATAACATACATGAAAAGAGTTGTAAAGGATACATGAGCATTTGTCTACATCAATTACCCACTTCTTGTGATGGCCAAGATTAAACTGATTGAATCTTTGCGCAGCATAAAACGTATGACCATTCGGTACAATTGTCTGAAAATCAAGACTATCACTTTTGGGCTCTATATTTAGCCCTAAAGTCGATTTGACAACTAATAGTCGTTATTTTCCCACTTGAAGACATTTTCAAGCCCCACCTTTTTTAGGGAAGTTCTAAATTAGTATTATCTTTCAAATGCAGTTGGAATTTAACTTTTTCATTTTTTGGGCCTGCAAATGGGACATCGTCTACCTTTAAGTCAAAACTGATAGTAATGAGGGTTATTGCCTCACAAAAGGGCACTAATACAATAGCTGATCGACACAGTTTTTATCCTGGGGCCTCACAGTGACGAGGCCATTGCTTAGCCACTGAATCATGACTGTATGCAGCGGGGGCTAGGGTACGCGGCCGCCCCCACAAATACAAAACAAATAGAAGAATTGATACTATTTTCTGAATATTGTATATTCATAATCGTTGATTTTTATATAAATAGTTTATCAAAATTCACATTTTTCATGATTTAACCAGGAAGCTGTAATGAATGGAGACTCCGTCTCGAAAGAATTTCCCGAGGGAAAAATATTCAAGATTAACCTGGCTTAACAAAAAGAAATGTAACCCTCTCCAGCCATCATTACCATCAACAGCTGCCCATATCAATGCACAGTACCTCTCTGGCATTCCAAATAGTACGAAATGGTACGCAACGCCATCTGCTTCCCTAAGTTCTCTATTCACTCTTTGCAAAAATATGCAAGCATCGAGCTTTGAAGCCATGCGTGGCACCGAAAAATTAAGTCATGTTCAGTTAAGATGTAGTTAGCTATAACATATAAAATACAAAATTCACAACATATGACCAATGCAACTTTGTATTAGTCATCAAATGCTTTTTCCGTTCTCGGATAGCTCTGAAGAAATGACCATTTTAACCAGCGAAATCGACCACGGAAATCATGAGGTAGAGCGAATGAAAGGTTTTCATCATCATGATTTTCTCATCTAATTATTGACATTTTCCGAAAATTTCCGAAATTTGTACATAGCTAGGAAGGTAGTCCCAAGGTTTATCTTCCTAAAGAACTAAATGAAATTGTGTTATATGTTTGCGCATGTATTGATTTAGGGCTAGAAGTTGTCAAGTTATCACCACTATTCACCCCAAGTACGGGCTGGCAAAGCAAAAGCCGCCGTGCTCGCAGGGCTGGGCTGTGTGTGGAAAGTTGGGACTTAGTGCTACTTGGGAGCTGTACGGTTTCAGAGGGAGATTGAGGAGATTACGGTAGGGAAACAAAAGACGCGCGGTGCCACGGATGACTTCAAAGGGGCCTCTTGGACGGGATCTCCATTAACTCTTATCCTGCCACAGGGCTAATCCCCCCAGTGCCAGATTTATAACGAGATAATCGGATTAACGCGATGGTACTAACAATAGCGCGTGCAAAACACTAGGCACAGTCCAATGGGCATGAACAATAACTGCTATTACGAATGTTTGCTAGCATGCAAGAAGCAGCGTAACAATAGCGTGCACGCAGCCTCATGGCAGGCTATGAGTTAATTACAGCTTCCTGATTTAACTGAAAAAAAATAATTAATCTATATTGGAGCATCCACACAAAAACATATTACTATAGATTACAAAATTTTAGCCAAGTGTATAGCTACTCGTTTGAAACGTTGTTTACACACCCTTATACATAACGACCAATCTGGTTTTATGAAGGGAAGGAACATTGGTCATAATGTTCGTTACATTTTGGACATTATTGAATATACTGATTTTAATGACATTCCAGGTACAATTTTGTTACTCGATATAGAGAAAGCATTTGATAGTGTTTCTCACAATTTTTTATTTCAAACTTTGAAACAGTTTAATTTTGGTACAAAGTTTATTGATTCAATTAAAACCTTGTACTCTTCTCGTCAAAGCTATGTGTTGAATAATGGTTTTTTAACAAAATGTATTTCTATGAAGAGAGGAATATTTCAGGGTTGTCCAATTTCCCCATATTTATTTTTATTTGTTATTGAGATATTGGCTCTTTCCATACGTCAAAATATTCAAATCAAAGGTATTCCATTACAAATTGACACTGAAGCTAAGATTTCTTTATTTGCAGACGATTCCGTTTGTTTCTTAGATGGATCAGATATTTCATTCTCTGAACTTTTTGTTACCTTGTCAAATTTTGGTAAATACTCTGGATGTAAAATTAATTTTAGTAAAACTGAAGCAATTTGGATTGGTTCTAAAAAAGGATGCCAAGATTTTCCTTATTCTAACCAGGGTGTTTCATGGAAAACATCTCAATTTAAATGTCTAGGAGTAAACTTTTCTTTAAACTTAAGTCTACTGTATTGCTTGAATTATAAAGAGAGATTGAAAAAAATGGAAAATACCATAAACTGCTGGCGTATGAGAAATCTTTCTTTAATAGGTAGGATTTGTGTAATCAAAACACTTGTATTGCCACAACTGATTTACCTTTTCTCAGTTCTTTGTATCAGAATACCTCGCTCCTTTTTCTCAGAGTTGAATAAGGTTTTTTACAAGTTTATTTGGAGTGGAGGTAGAGACAGAGTGCAGAGATTATCTATGTGTAATGATTATAAAAATGCTGGTCTTAAATGATCGATCCCTTATCTTTTGCCATTGCCCAGAAAATGACTTGGGTTAAAAACCTTCTTGATGAAAATTTTGATGCTCCTTGGAAAAATATTGAACTATCCTTTTTGGAGAAATTTAATCAAGACGTTTTCCTTTTGTGGAAGTGCAATGCACCTGAGTGTGTTTTGAACTCTCTGGGCACACCCACAACAAAAAGTGAGTCATTTGACACATTTAAGCATAATTTTCGTGAGTCAGGTGTAAATTGACTCATTAGTAACAACCAATGAGTCTCTATTGACTCATTTATATTTCACCAGTGTGTCAATCATGAGCTGACGCATTTGCAAAATGCTTCGACTGACTCACATGGTCGTAAAAAATGAGTCAAGATCGACATAAGAGCATTTTAGAAGAAAAAAGTGAGTCAACTTGAAAGTGAGGCTGTATGCATGCGCGCGCATGCTTTCGTGACGTCATCCAAAATGCGCATTCTCGAGCCATATTTGAATTCCCGATCGACGACGCGACGTCGCCATCTTATATCTTGGATTCAGAAGAGTTTTGACTGCAGCTAGTGAAAAATTGGTACGCATAATTATTCATATGGTTTTTAACGATGATTTTTATGACTGGATTCGTGGGCTGAATCTTCTGATTATTATACAAATGATGCATGCGTTCATTTTACGATATCCGCACTCGAGTTGATGAGGCTGTGTGTAACTTAACTATCACTATGAACATGACTGACAATGAGAGCGGACAAAATGTACAGTTCCTCAGGTAGACAAAGGAACATCCCTTCACTGCTATTATGTAAAAATGTGTAGAACAGGTGTCACATGCATATTCACCTTTTTACATAATAGCTGTGAAGGGATGTTCCTTTGTCTACCTGAGGAACTGTATATTTTGTCCGCTCTCATTGTCAGTCATGTTCATAGTGTATAGATTCTGCTGTATCGCACGAAGCCGTGTCGAATGAAAACATGCATGATCTTGCATCATTGTTTTATACAACGAAACTCCTAGATCCTTGTTATTTGATGTAAAACGAATTAATTCAAGATTGTTTCGTGACAGTATGGGTGACAAATAAATCTCAAGTTAAGGCTTAATTTAGTGCGTACAAAGTACATTTTTCAGATTCGGGTAGCGGGGCCACCGATTACATCGCTAAAATGTGATATTTTAGGATATATTTTCCATTGCAAATGTGGACAGTGACTCTGGCATGGTATGGTATGTGTGTGATAGGCCTAGGAAGTAGGGGGTCTATGTCATGATGCACCCACAACAAAAAGTGAGTCACCCTTACTCAAATTGATGAGTCACTGGTTTGTCCGTACAGCGAAACACTTGAAGGATCATGTGAGTCACTATGACTCGATACAAATGAGTCTTATTTATCTAAGACTCACTTCAAGTGAGTCTTTAAGACTCATTTGTATCGAGTCATAGTGACTCACATGATCCTTCAAGTGTGTCGCTGTACGGACAAACCAGTGACTCATCAATTTGAGTAAGGGTGACTCACTTTTTGTTGTGGGTGCAATGTTCAGTTGGCTGATTCATTGCGTTCATGGTATTTATACAGAGAAGAAGCCACCAAGGAATTTTATGGTCATAAATTCTCAGAATTAAGTGCTTGTCAATCATTATGGTACAATAAATTAGTCCGTTCAAAATCCAAATCATATTTTTATTATGAATCTTGGTTTGATAAGAATATTCTTACAATCTCAGATTTGGTTAATCCTCCTTTCCCTGGGCATAAACTTTTTGAAGAACTGGTACTAGATTTCGGTATTTCTTCTTTAGATAGAAGAAAATTTAATTTTTTGATAAAGAATATTCCAGAGGACTGGATGGTGGATTTTGATGTTGACATTGTTGGGGTTCATGATACCATAGTGCTTAATTTATTACAATATAAAAAAGTTCCTAAGAATGCTTACATTGTGTTACTTGGCTCGCATCTTCCAGCTAAGAGATATGCTTATTGGAAAGATAATTTATTGGTACCTATTGATGTTGACTGGGAAAAGGTTCATTGCACTAATTTTTGTTGTACTCTTGATACTAAATTAAGGTCTTTTTATTTTAAAGTCTTTCACAAAGCCATTGCATTGAATGGTTTCCTATTTAGGATCAAGAGGAAGGATTCGCCTAATTGCTCTTTATGTGAAAAGAAAGAGGAAACTTTAGTTCATTTATTTTGTGAGTGTGAAAAGGTTACTCCAATTTGGGAAATCTTGTGACTGTCATTTGTCAGAAATTAAATTCCAACTTACCTGTAACCAATTTTGAAAAACTTTTTGGCATCTGCAGTGACAGGTTTGTCTCATATCTGTTTTTGCTATTGAAATATCATATTTATTCATGCAAGTTTAGAAATATGCTCCCCAATTTCACAGCGTTCAAATCTTTTTCCTCTTTGTTTTTAATATGATCTTACAGTGATCTTGTTATGTAATATTTTGTCTTTTGTACTCCCATGTCTACTTCTGTACATATTCCTGTGTCCCTTTACAGAGATACAAGTATTTATTGTTACTCCAACCTCTTTTTTTTTCTTTTCCCCTTTTATATTGCTGTTAGTTATTTCCCATAGTCAAGTAATTTTACATTACTTGTGTACATATAATTTTTGTTTACAAATCATATAGCCACTGTGTAACATGAGCAATGACCTCGATTGGAATTGGGTCAGTTTACGCGTGTTTCCTTATTGCCTATTCAGGAATGCGTTGTATTTTTATCACTTCAGTTGATTTCCCCACGCTCTGTCTGCGCAATTCGCCGACTGGGTGGCTGGAGTGGGTGGGGCGGGGTGTGAGGCGATCTGTCTTACCCGCATGTTGCGTGTGGATTGTGTGTGTTGGGTGGGGGGGGGGGGGGAGGGGGCGGTTGTGTGTTTGAGTGTTAGTATGGTAGTGTTGAGGGTGTGTGTGTGTGTGTGAGGGTGGGGGGGGGGGGGGGGGGTAGAGCGGATTGTCTCATTCCTCGACTTTGCTCCTCCATCCTGTTGGTGGTCTGGAGTTTCCATTGTACCTGTGGATGGCTTATTTTTGGTTCTAGGACAATTACCCCCTGGGCAATCACCCCCCGGAAATTTACCCCCCGGAAAACTACCCCCGAAGGACAATTACCCCCCGGAAAATTACCCCCCGGAGAATAACCCCCCGAGGACAACTACCCCCCAAGGACAATAACCCCCCGGAAAATTACCCCCTGGAGAATTACCCCCCGAGGACAACTACCCCCCGAGGACAATTACCCCCCGGAAAATTACCCCCCCGGACAACTACCCCCGTGGACAACTTCCCCCGAGGACAATTCCCCCCCGAGGACAATTACCCCCCGAGGACAACTACCCCCGAGGACAATTACCCCCCGAGGACAACTACCCCCCGTGGACAATCAGGATTCAATAGCAAAAGACGATCTGATACATTGAGAGATGGCTACGAGCCTATAAGACCCCCTTCATGAACCCATATTCGCTCAAATACTAGCACGTTGTCTTCCTCGTTACTAAACATTTCCCTTTAATACATATAAGTTATACAACGGCAGTGCGGCTGCTGATTTCCACGAAGGATGTAAGTTTTAGGTAATTGTCAAGCGCTTCTCAAAATGCATAGAAATACATTTCTCTTGAGCAGCGTTATTTCAACTTTTTGAGTCATGGTACCCTCTTAAAAAATGAAAAGTTTTTCCCAAATCCCAAATTCTTCACAGACTATCTATTTTGCATGACTCAGGCACTCGCCAAGTGCTATGTTCATGGGTGTCGATCCCGGGGGGGGGGGGGGGGATGGGGGGATATATCCCCCCCCAAAAAAAAAAATATTTCAGGTGGGGGGGGGGGGGGTGGCCTGTCCAATCATCCCCCCAACAATTCACCATAAAAAAAAAAATGAAGAGAAACATAAATGATGAGAGCCCGATGAGAGTAGTTAATGGTTATTACTCGCAAGATGACCATCAATATACACATTTTGCTATCTCATCTTCATAATACATACGTAAATGATACATCCGTATATGAGACAAGAATAAATTGAATTCTCGCTCATACGGCTTCATCAGGAATTGATCAATTTATTCAATCAACAGCATCATAGAAATGCAGTGCGCCAAATGCAAAGCCGCAGCGTTAAAAAGCAACGAGCTAAATATCAAGCGCGAAGCGCAAAAGTGCAAAAAAGAAGTTAGAGAGTGGGAGAGAGAGAATATGAGAGACAGAGAGGATACAGGCGCGTATACAGGCGCGCGTAAAAAAACGCCGGCCAAAAAAAAAAGAGAGAGAGAGAAAGAAAAAAGGAAGAGGACGTAGGAAGCAAAAAGATAAAAAGTCAAGAACGGTACAACGAATCGTCATCTTTCTCTTATAATGTAATGAAACGTCGAAGTTTCGCGCGGGAGGGGGGTGGGGGTGGGGAACTGAATTCAGACAAGGATTAAGAGTCGAGAATGGTACAACGAATCGTCTTCTTTCTTTAGTAACTTAATGAAACGTCAAAGCTTTCGCGCTTCGCGCGGGAGGGGGGAACTGAAATCAGACAAGGATTAAGAGTCGACAATGGTACAACGAATCGTCTTCTTTCTTTATCAATTTAATGAAATGTCAGAGCTTCCGCGCTACGCGCGGAGGAAGGGGAACTTTATTCAAAGAAGGATTAAGAGTCGAAAACGGTACAACGAATCGTCTTCTTTCTCTAATAATTTAATTAAAGGTCAAAAGAAATTGAATTTAGACAAGGATTAAGAGTCGAGAACGGTACAACGAATCGTCTTCTTTCTCTAATAATTAAATGAAACATCAAAGCTTCCGCGCTTCTCGTGGGAGGGGAAAAACCCCCCTCCCTGCAGCCACACCCTTTAGGGAGCGCGCTTCGCGTGCTCACTACCGCCCTCCTAAAATAAAATCCTTGCTACGCGCTTGAGAGGATAATAACCCAAGTTGCAAGCCCACATGGGTCCCATATTCTCTGAAATGTTATCTTTATTGAGGGTGACTTGAAAAAATTAATAACTTGTAAGGGAGGGGGTGCAACCTGCCACACACTTCTAACTCTTGGTTGCTTTGATCCATTGCCGAAATTATTTTGGCACCTATCACCCCCCCCCCCCCCAACCACGGATAAAAATCGACACCGTTGTGACCAACAATGACGGTCGCATAATACCGGGTACCCATTTAACACCTGGGTGGAGAGTAGCAAGTGCAGGTTAATATCTTGAAAAAGGATATTAGTGCCGGTGTCGTGATTCGAAACCTTGACCTGCGCATATCATACTCCCGCATGACAACATAAATATATAGATAACAGAAATATATAGATAACGTGAAGAAAACTTTAATTTCGGATCATGGTCGAGGGCCCATTATACAAAGACAAATACACGATCAGCTTAAAAAGTGACAGAGGATGCATAAATGAAATATTACATCCTAATTTCTTTGTTTCTGCGCGCAATGTATTATTGAATTTCTTTAAAAAATGTAATTTCTGTTATTTACTCGGTAGCAAAACTTCGGGGGAATTGGGCATCTCCCACCCCCCCCCCCCCCCCCACATCGAAGTGAATAACTTGAAAACACTGAAATGAACTTCACAAATAACATAGAAATTGAAAGTTTATGAAATTTTCTATAAAGAGCAATTTGGAGAGAAGCTCGCATTATTTGTCACAGTGTTTCAAATTCCTCGGGGGTGATTGTCATCGGGGATAGTTGTCCTCGGAAGAGGGGGTAGTTGTACTTGGGGGGAATTGTCCTCGGGGGGTAATTGTCCTTGGGGGGAATTGTCCTCGGGGGGTAATTGTCCTCGGGGGGTAATTGTCCTCGGGGGTAGTTGTCCTCGGGGGGTAATTGTCCTCGGGGGGTATTGTCCTCGGGGGTAATTGTCCTCGGGGGCAATTGTCCTCGGGGGGTAATTGTCCTCGGGGGGTAGTTGTCCTCGGGGGTAATTTTCCGGGGGGTAATTGTCCTTGGGGGGTAATTGTCCTCGGGGGGTAATTCTCCGGGGGGTAATTTTCTGGGGGGTAATTGTCCTTGGGGGGGTAATTGTCCTCGGGGGGTAATTCTCCGGGGGGTAATTTTCTGGGGGGTAATTGTCCGTGGGGGGTAGTTTTCCGGGTGGTAATTTTCCGGGGGGTGATTGCCCAGGGGGTAATTGTCCTGATACGCTTATTTTTACCCCTTTTTCTTCATTTTGGGCCCAACGAAATTTTCAGTTTCTGATGCAATGCTATCTCGAGGTTCTTGCTTTTGTACTTGTAATTGTTATAATTCTGATTATTTCTATTACGTGTACTCTGCCTTTTTTTTTTTCTCCCCAGATCATCTCAATCGTTTGTAAATATCTTAATTGTCATTAATTTCTTTTGTAACACAGCATTTGTATTTTTTTGGAAAGTTTGTATATGTTATGATTTGATTTCTTAATAAACACATAAATTAAAAAAAAAATTAAAAAAAAAAAACATATTACTATAACTTGGATGGTGGTGTGAGGAAATAATGTTTTTTGAAGGAAAATTGGAAATCTATATTATATAGTGCACTATACCATGGCACTATACCATGGATGACGTCATATATATATATATATATATATACGATCGATCAAGATCAATGTGCCATCGGTCGCGGTCGCGCGTATGCGCTGCTCTCACTGCACTCTTCACTACTTCAGTGAAAGTAAACATTATTATTATCATTATTATTTTTTTAAGGTTGGTTTGAAAAATATAAAACAAATATATCATGCACTAAGAGGCTCTAGTCGAAATTATGGATTCCTCGGCGACAGAAATACCACTATATTTGCCACTTCGATCCATAATTTCAACTAGAGTCTCTTAGTGCATGGTATATTTGTTTACTATATTTTTTGTACTATGCTCTATTAAAACACACCAGATGTAATTGAGCAACCATAGGGACCTAGAGTAAATACATGGTATAGGTCATGAAATGCAAATCAAGTTCGATCTTGATGATCATGCTGTGCCGTAGATAATGATAACTACCCTTAGTTGTTCTCTTTGAATGATCTAATTGCATGTTTTGTAAAACAGAGACAAAACTAGGCCTGAGTCGAAACGGGTCCCCGCCCCGGGCCCCGACCGTCGAGCTGAAACCCGGTTTTTGGTTTTCGGGTTTCGGGTTTTTCAAAATTAAATTTCACACTGATATTTTGAAATAATTATAGACTAGGCCTAGAACTAAAAATATGCAATTCACAAACTTATATTTCAATATAATCAAATGAATATGCTTTAGAAATAAATGGATATTGTTTCAGTTGACGGTAGGTGTTTTTATCGCTCTAAATTTGAGGCTGCAAGAAAGGAATCACGCTTCGTGGTACCGATCGAGTGCGTTCAGAAACGGAAGTGGAAATAGATCTATGACCCACTGACAGAGCAATAAAGTACCAGACACAAGGCTAAAATGTTGATCAGACTATTGCAATTAAATCGTAATACTAAAGGCATTAATTTAATTGTCAAAATATATCCACTACATAATGGTTTACCCTTGATATTTTGATCAAGGAAAATAATTTAAAGCTCTTGAAATAACATCGAAGTGCCTTTCGTTCGTTCTAAAAAATGCGAGTGTAACCACGACAAGCTGAAGTAGTGAAGTTACGAGTCAAGCTAGATATGCGTGTTTACATCCCTACACCGTCATCCGAGCTGATCGGAACAATAAGCATTAAAGTATTTAAAAAAAATCACGTAAGACTTTCAGGGACTCCAATTCAACAAAATTACCGTAAAATAATAATTTGCTTTGACAAATATTACTATAGATATTCATAATATCTTACAGAAATAATGATATTTCATGAGCTACGTACTCGATATCGAGTTCAGCTAGCCATCATTTTGAAATGAGACGTAATTTTCATGCAGCGCAGTAGACTCGATAGACCAGCTGATGGTCGTTTTAATCTTTCGCCCTTTCCCAAATGCGCGCGCGTGTATGAAATGCGTACTCCCCACCAATTCACCTTCCCCGAAAAAAACGACCAGCTAATCTCGGCAGCGAGGTCCGAATTTAATGAGCAGCGACCCCATGACCCCGCTTCCCAAATAAGGATCCTCTCATGAATGATGCATGTTTCGTTCCGATCAGCTGGCCTTGCATGCATGCTCAGCTGACCGGCCTGTGTGTATGCGTGCTTGGGAGCCCTGGGAGCGCTGGGTGTGTGTTGGTGAATGTGAAAGTTATGTGCAATGCTATTTGTTATATGCGTGCAGCACATGCACTATTGTCCCAATATATTAAGCATGCATACATCGTATTGGATAAAAGTTGACTAGCAATTGAAACTGAGTTTGCCAATAATTGCAATGACGACCTTCGTCATTGCCTTGTTTTTCATTCATTCAAAATGGTTCATTTCAAATAAAACTTTCATCGCGGCGTTTAGCCGAATTACAAAAGTTTACAAACAAAATTAATAACACTTTATATAACATAGAACACAGCATAACATGATATATTGAATTTGTAAAATAAATCAGTATAAATACGAGAAATATAGCTTATTGCAACAAATGGAAACATAAATTAGAAAGAAATCTGAATTAAATAGCACTGAAATCATGTGAAAGAAGGACTAAAGTAATTAGCAATGAGACCTGTTAGGTGGTGTATGATTTGTGATACTGCCCTAGTTACCTGCAAACACTATACATTTAATATAAATTCTACGAAAACTTCAAGGAGTGGCTTGCAGAAGAGTTTTAAAGACATATTTGGTGAAATTTCTACAAACAAATCGCAGCATGTATGCGACAAATGTGTGAAGAAAGTTATAAATGTACACTCCATGAGAAGTCAACAAGTCGAACTAAATATCTACGAACGGACACTTCAAAACCACACCGTAATTGCATCTTCTAGCTCTTCTAGCCCTTCTACTCCAAAAAGGAAAGCAACGAAACCCAAAAGCAAAAAAGGGTCAAATTCGGAGAATAAAAGAGAAGCTTTTTTTTCACCTGGCCGGCACACCACCAACAAAGGTAAATAATCAAACAAACACATTTAAATTTCATCTCTAGATCTAGGTGTACCTTTCTTGTCGGACCAAAATCCTTCATCGCTTGGTCGAACTGTAAAAATAGGTGCAATGTCATGAATGTAGGCCTACTCGATCTTGCGTCTTGTGACAATCTTTGATTTTTTTTTGTTCTTTACTGTTCCCTTTCTATAGCTTTCTTCCCCCTTACAAAAAAAAAAAAAAATCCCTTTTTTCTGCTACTTAATTCAATAGGCTACAGTGAAATGAAAATCTTTGAAATTAGTTATGTTTGTAGACTCTTTCTTGCCTATAGGCGAGAACAAATATCACAATAATGCATTATAATATCATTATAATGATACAAATATTGTATTCCTGAATGTATGATTTTTTTTTTTTTTTTGTTTGCAAATCAGCACCATCACCTAGATCTATGTTTTTGTATTTTTTAACAAGCAATTATTCATACTGAATGTGTATTTTGGTATCCTTACAGCATGTTACTAAGAGGCTACATGTTTCTGGAACACCCAAGTCCAAGACGAGGATCAACTTCCAGCCATTGATTGAAAATGAATCTTCAATTGATCCAATGCCACAACGAGGAAAACAAGTTCAGGTGGGGTTTATGAATTTTGTTGGTTTGATTGACTTCCTGGCAATAATTGTTTATGTTTTTAATCCATGCATTCATCTGACATTTGGTGTTAGACCAAGGAGTGCCAGTAACTCCTTGGTTAGACTGCAGAATCATATATAAAGGCCAAGTCCAGTCCAAGAATTTCTTGGTATTTATAAACGCAGACCAAATAATGGACAAACAGATTTATTAAAAATTTGAGGAAAATCAGACTGATGATAAATATATATATATATGCAAATATAGGGAATAATAGGTAGGCCCTGAAGTTGTTTCATTAGGAGAAAATGGAAACTGATTTTCTTTCTCCCTTAATATCTCAGGTCATAAGTTGACTGCTAGCAGTTCTGCACTTAAATATGACAGTTGTTTATTAAAGGTTCCATTCGCAGGCCCAAAAATGAAAAGGTTAAATTAGAACGGCATTTGAAAGAATACTAATTTCGAACTTCCCTCAAAACGAGCTTTTGTTTTATATTACCCACAAATTTCTTTTTTTAATAAATATTAACGTTGTATATTAATCATATTTCAGATCGATTAGCATAGTTATGTTGATTTTTCAAACACTGTGGATGTATATTTTGACATTACCTGCTTTATAAATGTATTCATATTATATATTAATTTTCTTTTTTACTATTCATACTAGCTCCTGTTTTCGATAGAACTGGCCTTATTTTTTCTTTGATGATTGATTTGTTTTGCTTATTTTATTACTCATTCCTTATAGGTAAACAGCCAGTACTATTGCTTCAAAGATGCATACCTACAAATACTTTGCTTTCAAAATGTGATATCATGATAGACATGTTATAATCATTGGAATGACTTTTCTCCAAATCTCAATTTTTGTGTCACTTTGTATGAAAGCCATACAAAGAAGGAAGTAGCTAGATTCTCCTTTGAATTTGAAGTAACTTTACACCCAATAATTGTTAATTTAAGCTACATATAAGCTTACCTCATTTACAGGTTATAACAGTTTACTTTGATGTTATTAACATGTTTTGCAGATGATAACATCATGCTTTAACTATTATTCTCGTTGCCAAATTTTTGTCTTCAAAAGATAATCAGTATTCCACATACATTGTTGTACTTTTTATGCAAGTACACTAATGCTGAACACTGTTCTTGCCCATATAGTCCTTGATGGCAAATTACATATTTCTTAAATCATGCACTACAGTGTGAGATACTATTCTGCAAAGGGTAAGGAATTCATTGTAGGCTATTCAGTGTTTAACCCATTTGCGACAACAATGAGAGTCCTGAATTCCATGTTTATATTATTTCTGTTTATCTTGAAGTGATTGGGGACATAATAGACTTCAAAATGGGGGTGTTTCTTCAAGTGCCTTGTCAGTGATTTTGACTGACAAATTCGCTCTCAGCTAATCAGATGCAAGGATTTCAGTAAAAAATAACAGTTTGTCTGTAAAAATCACTGACAAGACAATTGATTAAATGCTTTCTAGTTTGAAACATGTCATCTGTTACTATACTAGTGTAGTTCCTTATAGGTACACTATGAAGTTGAAGTCTGTAAATTGGAATAAAAATATCTTGGTGAAATGATTACATGCACTACTTTGTGTTTACATCATGTGTTCAGAGTGTGTGTGTGTGTGTGATTGAATGACGGAACAACGAAATTGTTAGCAATTTATACTGCTTTGTAGTTGTTTTCATTGCCCGGAATTCACACTGGTGGTTCAGATTTAGATTTAGGGTTAAAGGGTCAAGGAACTGACATTGCAAATTGCCTATAGGTTTACGATCGTTGTAAGATTACGCAATGACCAAATCTTTTGATGGGCATGAGTGGGAACCAATCACAACTAAGCAAGGTCTGACCAAGGTGAAGTGGGAGGAATAAAAGTTCCCCCTGAATTTAGGGGGAACTTGCCAAGGTGTACTGGACTGTTCTCAGGCTCTGTTTCCGTACGTGTGTACTAGTATTATGTGAGCGCGCACGGATCATGTAGAGAACAGTCCAGGCAGTGGACTATAGACTCGACAGCGTGCGGCAGAGAGGAAAATATGGCGTGATCTAAGGCACGTGAATATCACGTGATCTAAGGCCCGCGAATTTTCCCTCTCCGTGATGCATGCTGCCCTCTACAGTCTACTGTACCGCATGGCATTTACGTCTCATTTCAAAATGATGGCTAGCTGAACTCGATATCGAGTACGTAGCTCATGAAATATCATTATTTCTGTAAGATATTATGAATATCTATAGTATTTTTTGTCAAAGCTTATTATTTTTTAATGGTAATTTTGTTGAATTGGAGTCCCTGAAAGCCTTACGTGATGTTTTTTAATTGGTTTAATGCTTATTGTTCCGATCAGCTCGGATGACGGTGTAGGGATGTAAACACGCATATCATGCTTGACTCGTAACTTCACTACTTCAGCTTGCCGTTACACACGCATTTTTAGAACGAACGAAAGGCACTTCGATGTTATTTCAAGAGCTTTAAATTATTTTCCTTCATCAAAATATCAAGGGTAAAACCATTATGTTGTGGATATATTTTGACAATTAAATTAATGCCTATTAGTATTACGATTTAATTGTAATAGTCTGATCAACATTTTAGTCTTGGGTGTGGGACTTTCTTGCTCACTCTTCAGTGGGTCATATTTCCACTTCCGTTTCTGAACGCACTCGATCGGTACCACGATCGAAGCGTGAGTACTTTCTTGCAGCCTCAATTTTAGAGCGATAAAAACACCTACCGTCAACTGAAACGATATCCATTTATTTTTTAAAGCATCTTCATTCAATTCAATTGATTATTTTATTGTTTTGAAAGCAGTAACTGTCTTTTCCGTCGCATTATTAGAACAACTACTGAATCTTAACTCCCGCCGCTGCATGCATACGTTTTTTAGTGTCAGTGGTGAAAATTTCGGGTACCCGGTCCCCGCCCGAAATTTTCAAGTCAAACCCGGGTTCGGCAAAACCCGTGATGACTCAGGCCTAGAAAAAACGGTAACAGGATAAAATCTCTGCAGATGATTACGCTTGCCTTTTGCAGACCAATATTCCTTGTCGACAGTCAGGCATCAGTTATGTGGATATTCAGCAATTCGGGAACAAACATGTACGTGTACAAGTCGACGACTATTATGTCCGTTACTATTTCTCGATATCTACAAGCTCGCTGTAAGGGACAGCATTGCTCAACATTCTTAATACTAGAGAGCAAAGTATTTATACTTTTTTCACCGAATTGCCACATCGATAAGACATAATAAACTCCCAGTGGTACTTACGTCTCAATTTAGTATTTTCCATGACAAAATTGGCAAGAATTACACAGGCTTCCTCGCGCTATTCCTGTTCAATACAAACTGATCTCTTTAAAAAAAAATATATGAATCATATTCCTCAATATCTTTAAATATAGCTTTTAATTTGATTTGATTTTAGGCTTACATCCTACTGTACAAAACAGATCTTTGTAAAA
This sequence comes from Strongylocentrotus droebachiensis, assembly GCA_035222895.1. Taxonomy (NCBI): domain Eukaryota; kingdom Metazoa; phylum Echinodermata; class Echinoidea; order Camarodonta; family Strongylocentrotidae; genus Strongylocentrotus; species Strongylocentrotus droebachiensis. The sequence goes on along the minus strand of JAVYIG010007018.1, from coordinate 85,686 downwards.
TTCCCTTTACTCCACAATATTTTTATTTCATTCAATTATCATTTTTCTTAAAAGATCCTCCCATTTTGAAGCTTAAATTAATGGTTTAAGTTTCGTTATTTTATGTCAGCTACATTTTGTTACCATTATAATAGTAAATTATGCTTATAGGACATTCAGTTTACAATCTAAGAACTCAGGTCAGATGTGTCTGAATATTTTGAAAGTAGCCATTTCAGTGCCATTTCAGTAGCCTTTTCTGCTCCCTCTCCGAGTACCTTAAATGTATCTGCGGAGTGGTTGTTTAGAGCAAGAAGTTATTGTTTAGAGCGGGGTTTATTAAGTCCGTGGAACGCAGGAGGCGTTGTATTTTATCCGGTGTGTCTCATTGCAATGACGACCTTCGTCATTGCCTTGTTTTCGTTCACATTCTGCCCCATTAATATACTTATCCTTGTTGCAATGACGAACCTTCGTCATTGCCTTGTTTTCGTTCACATTCTGCCCCATTAATATTCTCCTTAGTATATTCCTTATCGTCCGGAAATCACATTCGTTTTGCACATGGTGCTTGTTATTCCTAGTTAGGTGCCTTCATCATGTCCATTTCCTTTCAAATTTCGTAGGCATCATCTGTAGCATCTCATCCAGGTCACATACTTTTTCGTTTTCTGAAATCACTCATGCGTAAACGTCCAGGCGCCATTTTGTCCGTTTCTGGTCCATTTTAAAGCCTTTCTATCTTCCTTCCTATCTCCACTATCCTAGATCCTACAAACTTCTAACAAATTTCTCTAGATAGTCTAAGACATTTTCTTTTATCTGCGATGTATAACTTGCCCTTCAAAATGCCATCTTCATACTCAAAATTTAAATCTGAAACCGACTCCGTCAAAAATCTCTCAAACTCTTGAAAAATGGACCCCTAAAAATCTAAAAACTACCATAACTTTCTCATATAAATTCCGTTTTGTATTTAAATCTCACAGTATCTTTATGTCATAATTGCACATAGCCTTGCTAAATTTCACGCTCCAATGGCTTTGCACAACATAAATAGCGCCCTCTAAAGTTCTGGGAATTGGCTTTCTCTCTGTGGCCGTATCTCCATAATTGCTTGGCAAACCCGTACCTTTTTTTGGATTTAGATACTTGAAGATATGCCCTTTCCAGCCATATACAAAATTATATACCCTATCACTGACCAAATTTGAGAAAATTGCCCTCCAAATTCGCCATTTTCAAGAAAATTGAGAAATAACTTCAACTTGCTCTAAACCGGCGATCTTTATTCCTACATCAATGAAACTTGGCAGACACATGTATCCATGTACGTGACAATTGTCTGCTAAGTTTAGTCAATTGTAATGCCCTTTTCGCCAAGTTATCGCCAAAAATGATTAATTTACTATGCTTTACGTAATAGCGCGTTTGATGCGTGCAGTATGTTTTGCGCAGATGAAAATGGTTTCAAACCGACCGCCCTGAAGTGCCCTTTCGAATGATACCAAGTATGGTATATGTTCACACAAAAAATTGTGAGTAAATCGCATTTGAACAAGGGTCACTATACGAATTCCGCCGAGTTTCCGCCCTATTATAACACGTTTCGGCCATGACGTCATTGCAATGACGAACCTTCGTCATTGCCTTGTTTTCGTTCACATTCTGCCCCATTAATATTCTCCTTAGTATATTCCTTATCGTCCGGAAATCACATTCGTTTTGCACGTAGTGCTTGTTATTCCCAGTTAGGTGCCTTCATCATATCCATTTCCTTTCAAATTTCGTAGGCATCATCTCTAGCATCTCATCAAGGTCACCTACTTTTTCGATTTTCGAAATCACTCATGCATGACCGTCCAGGCGCCATTTTGTCCGTTTCTGGTCCATTTTAAGGCCTTTATATCTTCCTTCCTATCTCCAATATCCTAGATCCTACAAACTTCTAACAAATTCCTCTAGATAGTCTGAGAGATGTTCTTTCATCTGCAACTAATGACTTGACCTTCAAAATGCCATCTTTGTAATCGAAATTCAAATCTAAAACCGACTCCGTCAAAAATCTCTCAAGTTCTTGAAAAATGGACCCCTAAATAATCTAAAACTGCCATAACTTTCTCATATAAATTCCGTTTTGTATTTAAATCTCACAGTATCTTTATCTCATAATTGCACATAGCCATGCCAAATTTCACGCTCCAATTACTTTGCACAACATAAATAGCGCCCTCTAAAGTTCTGGGAATTGGCTTTCTCTCTGTGGCCGTATCTCCATAATGGCTTGGCAAACCCGTACCCTTTTTTGGATTTAGATACTCTAAGATATGCCCTTTCCAGCCATATACAAACTTATATACCCTATCACTGACCAAATTTGAGAAAATTGCCCTCCAAATTCGCCATTTTCAAGAAAATTGAGAAATAAATTCAACTTGCTCTAAAATGGCGATCGTTATACCTACATCAATGAAACTTGGCAGACACATGTATCCATATACGTGACAACTGTCTGCTAAGTTTAGTAAATTTTAATGCCCTCTTCGCCAAGTTATCGCCAAAGATGATGAATTTACTATGCTTTACGTAATAGCGCGTTTGATGCGTGCAGTACGTTTTGCGCAGATGTCAATGGTGTCAAACTGACCGCACTGAAGTGCCCTTTCGAATGATACGAAGTATGGTATATGTTCACACAGAAAATTGTGAGTAAATCGCATTTGAACAAGTACGAATTCCGCAGAGTTTCCATGACGTCATTTTTTAAGACTGTTATTCGGTTGTGTTAGTATGGGCGGCCGTTCGTGCCAAAGCACGCGTCGTAACATGTTCATCATGCACCAAGTCATATTGGTTTTACACGCAGTGCTTGCGAGCCCTTTCTAGATCCCTTCCTCTACTCCAATTCCCTTCAAAATTCGTAGGCGTAGTCTCTAGCATTCCTTCAAGGTCACTAAATTCTTCGTTCTCCGGAAACCCTCATGCGTGACCGTCCAGGCACCATTTTTTCCGTTTCGGGCCGTTTTGGTGACCTTTCTTTCGCCCTAACTATCTCCACTATCACAGAAGCTACAGACTTCTTTCATATTGCTCTAGATAGTCCGAGAGTAGCTCCTTCATTTGACACGTAAAAACATGGCGTCATTGCACGCACATCGTTGTGACACGATTGCATTTCTAGTTTTTAAGACTGTTATTCGGTTGTGTTAGTATGGGCGGCCGTTCGTGCCAAAGCACGCGTCGCAACATGTTCATCATGCACCAAGTTCTATTGGTTTTGCACGCAGTGCTTGCGAGCCCTTTCGAGATCCCTTCCTCTACTCCAATTCCCTTCAAAATTCGTAGGCGTAGTCTCTAGCATTCCTTCAAGGTCACTGAATTCTTCGTTCTCCGGAAACCCTCATGCGTGACCGTCCAGGCACCATTTTTTCCGTTTCGGGCCGTTTTGGTGACCTTTCTTTCGCCCTAACTATCTCCACTATCACAGAAGCTACACTGAGACTTCTTACATATTGCTCTGGTAAGTCCGAGAGTAGCTCCTTCGTTTGACACGTAGAAACATGGCGTCATTGCACGCACATCGTTGTGACACGATTGCATTTCTAGTTGCAATGACGAACCTTCGTCATTGCCTTGTTTTCGTTCACATTCTGCCCCATTAATATTCTTGTTTTCCTTATCGTCCAAAAATCACATTCGTTTTGCACGTAGTGCTTGTGATTCCTAGTAAGGTACTTTCCTCAAGTCCTTTTCCTTTCAAATTTCGTAGGCATCATCTCTAGCATCTCATCAAGGTCACCTACTTTTTCGATTTTCGAAATCAGTCATGCATGACCGTCTAGGCGCCATTTTGTCCGTTTCTGGTCCATATTAAGGCCTTTCTATCTTCTTTCCTATCTCCACTATCCTAGATCCTACAAACTTCTAACAAATTCCTCTAGATAGTCTAAGAGATGTTCTTTCATCTGCGACGTATAACCTGCCCTTCAAAATGCCATCTTCATACTCAGAATTCAAACCTGAAACCGACTCCGTCAAAAATCTCTCAAATTCTTGAAAAATGGACCCCTAAATAATCTAAAACTGCCATAACTTTCTCATATAAATTCCGTTTTGTATTTAAATCTCACAGTATCTTTATCTCATAATTGCACATAGCCATGCCAAATTTCATGCTCCAATGGCTTGGCGCAACATAAATAGCGCCCTCTAAAGTTCTGGGAATTGGCTTTCTCTCTGTGGCCGTATCTCCATAATGGCTTGGCAAACCCGTACCCTTTTTTGGATTTAGATACTTGAAGATATGCCCTTTCCAGCCATATACAAAATTTTATACCCTTACACTGACCGACTTTGAGAAAAATGCCCTCCAAATTCGCCATTTTCGAGAAAATTCCAAAATAACTTCAACTTGCTCTAAAATCGCGATCTTTATACCTATATCAATGAAACTTGGCAGACATATGTATCCATATACGTGACAACTGTTTGCCAAGTTTGGTAAAATTCGAATATGTCAGCACAAAGTTATCGCCAAAAATGATGAATTTGCTATGCATTACGTAATAGCGCCTATAATGCGTGCAGTACATTGCGTGCAGATGACAATGGTGTCAAACTGACCGCAATGAAGTGCCCTTTCGAATGATACCAAGTATGGTATATGTTTACACAGAAAATCGTGAGTAAATCGCATTTGAACAAGGGTCACTATACGAATTGCGCCCGATTATAACACTTATCGGGCATGACGTCATTTTTTCAGACTACTTTTCGCCCCCTAAACATCCTTTTTTTTCCTTGAAAATTTGCAATGACATTCCGAGATGCAATACGCAGGGCACCTCGTGGCCTGATTTTTGAAATTGGTCAAGGGGGCCATTTCAGACGCCATTTTGTCCTATAAATCTATTTTACATCACATGTTTCGATAGGATTATCATAGGAAAAAAGAGAGTAGTTTACAATAACGACCATGAAATTCTCTTTCCAATGATACCATATACGGCCCATAAAGAGACATAAAGAGAGAGAGAAAAAACAATTTAACTCCGGACATAATACAGATCCTGTACGTTTTCCGCCCATGCGTTACACGCATTGTCTATGGGGCAAATCGGGTTCACGCTTTTGACCCCTAGAACGATCTTGATTGCAATGACGAACATGCAACTAATCCCATTTGTTTTTGCACGCAGTGCTTGCGAGCCCTTTCTAGGTTCTTTCCCCTATCCCAATTTCTTTCAAACATCGTAGGCATAGTCACTACCATCCCATCAAGGTCACTGTTGAGGCCTTTCTTTCGCCCTACCTGTCTCCAATATTACAGAAGCTAAAGACTTCGTACAAATTGCTCTGGATAGTCCGAGAGAAGCTCTTTCGTTCGACACGTAGAAACACGGCGTCATTGCACGCATATCGTTGTGACACGATTGCATTTCTAGTTGCAATGACGAACCTTCGTCATTGCCTTGTTTTCGTTCACATTCTGCCCCATTAATATACTTATCCTTATCCTTATCCTTATCCTTATCCTTATCGTCCGGAAATCCCATTCCTTTTGCACGTAGTGCTTGTTATTCCTAGTTAGGTACTTTCCTCAAGTCCTTTTCTTTTCAAATTTCGTAGGCGTAATCTCTGATATCTCATCAAGGTCACCTACTTTTTCGATTTTGAAAATCACTCATGCATGACCGTCCAGGCGCCATTTTGTCCGTTTCTGGTCCATTTTAAGGCCTTTTTATCTTCCTTCCTATCTCCACTATCCTAGATCCTACAAACTTCTAACAAATTCCGCTCGATAGTCTGAGAGATGTTCTTTCATCTGCGACGTATGACTTGACCTTCAAAATGCCAACTTCATACTCGAAATTCAAATCTAAAACCGACTCCGTCAAAAATCTCTCAAGTTCTTGAAAAATGGACCCCTAAATAATCTAAAACTGCCATAACTTTCTCATATAAATTCTGTTTTGTATTTAAATCTCACAGTATCTTTATCTCATAATTGCACATAGCCATGCCAAATTTCACGCTCCAATGGCTTTGCACAACATAAATAGCGCCCTCTAAAGTTCTGGGAATTGGCTTTCTCTCTGTGGCCGTATCTCCATAATGGCTTGGCAAACCCGTACCCTTTTTTGGATTTAGATACTTGAAGATATGCCCTTTCCAGCCATATACAAAATTATATACCCTATCACTGCCCAAATGTGAGAAAATTGCCCTTCAAATTCGCCATTTTCAAGAAAATTGAGAAATAACTTCAACTTGCTCTAAACCGGCGATCTTTATACCTACATCAATGAAACTTGGTAGACACATGTATCCACATACGTGACAACTGTCTGCTAAGTTTAGTAAATTGTAATGCCCTCTTCGCCAAGTTATCGCCAAAAATGATGAATTTACTATGCTTTACGTACTAGCGCGTTTGATGCGTGCAGTACGTTTTGCGCAGATGACAATGGTTTTAAACTGACCGCACTGAAGCGCCCTTTCGAATGATACCAAGTATGGTGTATGTTCACGCAGAAAATTGTGAGTAAATCGCATTTGAACAAGGATCACTATACGAATTCCTCCGAGTTTCCGCCCTATTATAACACGTTTCAAGCCATGACGTCATTTTTTAAGACTGTTATTTGGTTGTGTTAGTATGGGCGGCCGTTCGTGCCAAAGCACGCGTCGCAACATGTTCATCATGCACCAAGTTCTATTGGTTTTGCACGCAGTGCTTGCGAGCCCTTTCTAGATCCCTTCCTCCACTCCAATTCCCTTCAAAATTCGTAGGCGTAGTCTCTAGCATTCCTTCAAGGTCACTAAATTCTTCGTTCTCCGGAAACCTTCATGCGTGACCGTCCAGGCACCATTTTTTCGTTTCGGGCCGTTTTGATGACCTTTCTTTCGCCCTAACTATCTCCACTATCACAGAAGCTACAGACTTCTTACATATTGCTCTGGATAGTCCGAGAGTAGCTTCTTCGTTTGACACGTAGAAACATGGCGTCATTGCACGCACATCGTTGTGACACGATTGCATTTCTAGTTTTCCTTATCCTTATCGTCAGGAAATCGCATTCGTTTTGCACGTAGTGTTTGTGATTCCTAGTTAGGTGCTTTCCTCATGTCCTTTTCCTTTCAAATTTCATAGGCATAGTCTCTAACATCTCATCAAGGTCACTACATTCTTCGATTTTCGAAATCACTCATGCATAACCATCCAGGCGCCATTTTGTCCGTTTCTGGTCCATTTTAAGGCCTTTCTTTCTTCCTTCCTATCTCCACTATCCTACATCCTACAACCTTCTAACAAATTCCTCTAGATAGTCTAAGAGATGTTTTTTAATCTGCGACGCATAACCCGCCCTTCAAAATGCCATCTTCGTACTCAAAATTCAAATCTGAAACCGACTACGTCAAAAATCTCTCAAAGTCTTGAAAAATTGACCCCTAGATAAACTAAAACTGCCATAACTCTCTCATATAAATTCCGTTTGGTATTTAAATCTCACAGTATCTTTATCTTATATTTGCACATAGCCTTGCCAAATTTCACGCTCCAATGGCTTTGCACAACATAAATAGCGCCCTCTAAAGTTCTGGGAATTGGCTTTCTCTCTGTGGCCGTATCTCCATAATGGCTTGGCAAACCCGTACCCTTTTTTGGATTTAGATACTTGAAGATATGCCCTTTCCAGCCATATACAAAATTATATACCCTATCACTGACGAAATTTGAGAAAATTGCCCTCCAAATTCGCCATTTTCAAGAAAATTGAGAAATAACTTCAACTTGCTCTAAACCGGCGATCTTTATACCTACATCAAAGAAACTTGGCAGACACATGTATCCATATACGTGACAACTGTCTGCTAAGTTTAGTAAATTGTAATGCCCTCTTCGCCAAGTTATCGCCCAAAATGATGAATTTACTATGCTTTACGTACTAGCGCGTTTGATGCGTGCAGTACGTTTTGCGCAGATGACAATGGTTTCAAACTGACCGCACTGAAGTGCCCTTTCGAATGATACCAAGTATGGTATATGTTCACGCAGAAAATTGTGAGTAAATCGCATTTGAACAAGGGTCACTATACGAATTCCGCCGAGTTTCCGCCCTATTATAACATGTTTCGGCCATGACGTCATTTTTTGAGACTGTTATTTGGTTGTGTTAGTATGGGCGGCCGTCCGTGCCAAGGCACGCGTCGCAACATGTTCACCATGCACCAAGTCCTATTGGTTTTGCACGCAGTGCTTGCGAGCCCTTTCTAGATCCCTTCCACTACTCCAACTCCCTTCAAAATTCGTAGGCGTAGTCTCTAGCATTCCTTCAAGGTCACTAGATTCTTCGTTCTCCGGAAACCCTCATGCGTGACCGTCCAGGCACCATTTTTTCCGTTTCGGGCCCTTTTGATGACCTTTCTTTCGCCCTGACTATCTCCACTATCACAGAAGCTACAGACTTCTTACATATTGCTCTGGATAGTAACAGTCCGAGAGTAGCTCCTTCGTTTGACACGTAGAAACATGGCGTCATTGCACGCACATCGTTGTGACACGATTGCATTTCTAGTTTTGATTGGTGCAGTGCCAGATATGGTTGATTGGCCGCACCCACATAATAAATTAAATGTATTAAAGTCCCGGTTTCGATATTGTGTACATTAAGCCCTTTGAACAAATAATATTTGATCACCCGGGAGATAGAGATAATCAATGTTACAGGGTATACAATCTCTCCTATTATCGTACATGACGCCTCTGATCATGGCCGAAAAAGAATTTTCTTCAAGTATAGAGACAGTAGTGCCTCGAAATGGATGAGTATAGTCGTTATATAATGGCATTTTCTAACACACGAAGCTCTTCAATTGAATACTATTGAAATCAAACTTCGTAGTGTCGAGAGTGCAAACCATAATGTGCATATCTATCTAGATGTCTTTAGATTGTCATTATTTTCTGATTAACAGAAATATCAATTCTTTTTTAAATGAGGCGGGCTGGAAAAGGAGGAGGAGAGGACGACAAATTGGGAATATATGATATTTGGGCGTAGAGGCTTTGCACATGTCTCGTAGATCAAGTCAAGTCGGTTGTGGAAATCGAAAGCTACTAGACATCCCCCGAAAAATGTTAATAATAAACTTATGTATGTAGGTTCGAGCTTAAATTGTATTGGCTCTAGATAATGTACAACACAAAGACAAAGTCAATTTCTGTATTGTGAGCTGCAACAAGACATCTGTGATTGCCTGCACGTTCAAGTACAGTAAACATATTAAATTTGTTTGAGTAATAAAAGAAAGAAAGAATAGTAACGGATTACAATCGTATGAACACAGAATTGACTGTTATCTCTATGGTGACCCTGGTTCGACTCTAAACCGACCAACTCTTGGCAGTGATGCACTAGACGTTGGACTGGCCATGAAATGTACGTGTACAAGTCGACGACTATTATGTCCGTTACTATTTCTCGATACCTACAAGCTCGCTGTAAGGGACAGCATTGTTCAACATTATTACTACTACAGAGCAAAGTATTTATACTATTTTCACCGAATTGCCACCTCGATAAGACTATAATTTGCAATACCTTATTTCGATAAATATAATAAACTTCAACTGGTACTTACGTCTCAATATCGCATTTTCCATGACAAAATTGGCAAGAATTACACAGGCTTCCTCGCTCTATTCCTGTTCAATACATACTGATCTCTTACCAAAAAAATGTAGATAAATCAAATTCCTTAATATTTTTAGATATAGTTTTAAGTTTAGTTTACACTCTGGTTAGGCTTACATCCTCCTGTACAAAAAGAAACTTTGTAAAAAATTCCCTACACTCCACAATATTTCTATTTCATTCAATTATCATATTTAGAAAAGATCCTCCCCTTAAGTAGCTTTAATTAATGGTTTAAGTTTCGTTTTTTCATGTCAGTTACATATGTTACCATTATAAGAATAAATTATGCTTATAAGACATTCAGTTTACTATCTAAGAACTCAGGTCAGATGTGTCTGAATATTTTGAAAGTAGCCATTTCAGTGCCATTTCAGTAGCCTTTTCTGCTCCCTCTCCGAGTACCTTAAATGTATCTGCGGAGTGGTTGTTTAGAGCAAGAAGTTATTGTTTAGAGCGGGGTTTATTAAGTCCGTGGAACGCAGGAGGCGTTGTATTTTATCCGGTGTGTCTCATTTTGATTGGTGCAGTGCCAGATATGGTTGATTGGCCGCACCCACATAATAAATTAAATGTATTAAAGTCCCGGTTTCGATATTGTGTACATTAAGCCCTTTGAACAAATAATATTTGATCACCCGGGAGATAGAGATAATCAATGTTACAGGGTATACAATCTCTCCTATTATCGTACATGACGCCTCTGATCATGGCCGAAAAAGAATTTTCTTCAAGTATAGAGACAGTAGTGCCTCGAAATGGATGAGTATAGTCGTTACATATTATATGGCATTTTCTAACACATGAAGCTCTTCAATTGAACACTATTGAAATCAAACTTCGCAGTGTCGAGAGTGCAAACCATAATGTGCATATCTATCTAGATGTCTTTAGATTGTTATTATTTTCTTTTAAGAACAGAAATATCAATCTTTTTTTAAATGAGGCGGGCTGGAAAAGGGGGAGGAGAGGACGACAAATTAGGAATATATGATATTTGGGCTGAGAGGCTTTGCACATGTCGTAGATCAAGTCGGTTGTGGAAATCGAAAGCTACTAGACATCCCCCTAAAAATGTTAATAATAAATTCATGTAAACTATGTAGGTTTGAGCTTAAATTGTATTGGTTCTAGATAATGTTCAACACAAAGAAAAAGTCAATTCCTGTATTGTGAGCTGCAAAAAGACATCCGTGATTGCCCCCCCCCTTCAAGTACAGTAAACATATTAAATTTGTTTGAGTAATACAAGAAAGAAAGAATAGTAACGGATTACAATCGTATGAACACAGAATTGACTGTTATCTCTTTGGTGACCCCGATTCGACTCTATTGTGAGCTGCAAAAAGACATCCGTGATTGCCCCCCCCTTCAAGTACAGTAAACATATTAAATTTGTTTGAGTAATACAAGAAAGAAAGAATAGTAACGGATTACAATCGTATGAACACAGAATTGACTGTTATCTCTTTGGTGACCCCGATTCGACTCTAAACCGACCAACTCTTGGCAGTGGTGCACAAGATGTTGGGATCAGGAGGAGCAAACAATTATTTTAGATGACCCATGGCCTGTGAAAGCAAGAAAATAATCCACATGAATGGTAGTTGGCACGAACGATTATATACTTGCTCGTGCGAACCTCGGCACACACAAACGAAGTGGGTGCAAGTGGGTGTGGTCGTTTATGATTCGATTGACTTCTGCTACTATACTCTTTCCTAGATACAAACTGGGTATTGTACCATGGACCTAGCTCCATGATTGTACTGACAATTAGACGTCGTGCTACGTTCCTAGTACTGTCTTATTCATTTTGTCTGCTTGATTTACATTCCCAAAGTAGCATATCATGCTATACGTCGCAATACCTTCAATCAGGGTCTCTTAGAAGAAAAAAAACCTATCTACATGCATTTTTCATTAGCATTTTCACTTTTCCTTCCATTTCGTTCCACATAATGTTTTTTATTTGTTAAGTATTTCAATTCTAAAATACTATAGTATAGGATGTATTAATCTTATTGTTATTATTATACATGTAGGGGTTGTAAGAGTACATGGGTACCTACTGTGAGCTTTTCAGCTGGCTTAATTAGGGATTATAATCTAGGTATAGTTAAAAATGTGACTTTTTCATAATACGGTGAGGATAAGCTAGGACTCCATCCATCCAATGATCAGTTTCAGTAACTCGAACAATAAAGGGTCGTCTTGTAAAGAAGTATTATATCAGTTAACCAAGGAAGGCGATTTTTAAAAAAACTAAGTCAAATATATCAGACAGGTTCAAATCTTTTTACAGTACAAGACTGCAGGAAATTGTGAACCAATTTCAAGAAGTTGTGTTTTCCTCGCGATGCTACAATGTTAATTATATACATACAAAATATATGTTTTTACCTAAAACATCTAAGCATGTCATACTCGATGATTAATGCTGCATTTCTTATGATCATGAGATAATAGGCCTATTAACTGCTGCAGTAGAAAGATGGAAGCTCGATATAGCGCTGTCGGTCGATTGGTTGGAGAATGGTGAATGCCGTTCGGAAGTATTCCCTTCAAATGAATAAACCATAATGTGGTTATGGATAATTCACAAGTGCGTACAGATCCTAAATGGAATGTGTTGTTTATCAGTTCGAATTACACTGTGATTATTAAACCAATAAGGGACATTATATTATTAAAGGAAACCAAAACCTTCATACTACGTTACTTTTATTGTAAAGTTTAAGATATTTGAAAAATATCAGTGAAAATTCAAACAAAATCAGGCAAGGAATAAGGAAGTAAGAGCTTTTTTAAATGACTAGTCACTAGAGGGCGGTATTCAATTTGATGACATCATCTGTGGACAACTCTCCATGCCTTTTGTACATCAAATTTCATGTTTTTCCTTCTTTCTTGTGATTGAGATAATGTACTCCCCTGAAAGCAAGATATAGAATGCAAAATGATATTCTACTTCACATGTTATGAAGTCGGATCAAGAACACAAATAAATACGAAGAAAACAAAAAAATTGTGAAAAAAAAAGGGCAGCAGCTAGCTAACCCATCCTCCTCGCTAAATTCATAAGTTTTGGGCATCGTGCCAATCCATCCATCCTTTGTACATGTAGAAAATTGTCGAGTGAATGGGTGTGTTAAGTATGTGTATGTATAATGCGGAAATACATAGAAACATATATATTACATGTGAGGGTTTTAAAATATATGAAAACTACAGCCTCCATAGTAGAGGACAGCTATTTACAATTAGCAAAGTGATTTTCCATTTGTTTGGTACAAAAAAACGAAATGTCTCACTTATCAAAATAACTTTTTTAAATTGATCAGAGTAAGTGAGCTCATCTGCGCTATCCCAGTCCAAAGTTGTTTGAATTCCTAAGCTTAAATTTATCAGAGGTTACTGGATGAACTAATTCGTGCATACGAGTAATTCAATGTGATTTCATTCTGTAACATTATTTTCTTATAATACAGAATGACAGAACTAATCCTATCACAATTGAGTTTATAAACATTTCTCCATCCATGATGTACATTTATTTTGTCTGCGGAGTTTGGGAATGTCAGTAACTGAATTAGGAAGTTAAGAGACTTAGAAATTTGGCGTGTAGGAATGAGTAACTTATGAAAAACAGAATACAGTGAATATAAATATGTTAGCAGGTAATGTAAATACAATTTTTAGTAGATGTTTGTTCGATCAATTAGGCTAGAATGTACAAGTTATACAAGTAATGATCATGAACCATGGCAATGCAGTTTCATTTGATACTGACTTTGAATTTGGATATATCATCTATTCTTATACCTACAGATGTTTTAAGTTCCAGCATCTAAATTAGTTTTTTAATAATAATATTACGTTGATAAACTATGTTTGTTCTTCTTTTATTGCATAATATTTCGTTTATATCATTCACGTCTAGACTTTAGTTTTTAAAGGTACTGTGTCCCATTTGCACGTCAAAAAATGACAAGGTTAAATTCCAACGGCATTTGAAAGACGATACTTATTTAGAACTTCCCTCCAAACGAAAGAGTTTGAAAATGTCTTTTTGTGGAAAATAACGACCATTAGTATAAAACTGTTGTCGAATCGACATAAGTGATAGCAATCACTTAAGTAATAGTCTCATTTCAGACCCTTGTACCGAATGGTCGTACATTTTGTGCTGCGCAAAGATTCAATCAGTTTAAATTTGGTCATTATACAAATAGTGGGTTATTGATGTAGAAAAATGCTCATGTACCTGTTACAGTTCATTTTAAGATAAGATAAGATAAGATTTTATTTGACTCTTTCGATCCCCTTCAGGGATATGAGAGCACGACATAATTATGTACAATACAATACAGAAAGATATATAAAAACAAAGTAGAATATGATAATAAAATACATAGACATGATAATACATTTTTATATTTCTAAAACACAATAAACATGAGCTAAAGACTAAGTATGCACTATACAGTTTAAAGTTATAAGTCTAAAATATCACGTGGTTTGGTTTGTCTACCACAACGAGTAACTACACTTTTATTAACAAAAATAGGACCATGCCTTTCAGCCTTTGGAACCAACGAAATTATTAATCTTATTAATTTTACGAGTTTTCGTAATTGTTTAACGCTAGATCTATTAAACAATTTGTCCATGTGAAATGTGCTAGGGTTACTCACAACAAATTGTCGATCTAAGTATAACTGCCTTTCTTTCTTGAAAAAAGGGCAGACAAAAATATAGTGAAATTCATCTCCAAAAACCTTTAAATTACAACAAGGACATTCAATTTTACTTTCTTCAGGATTATTTTCAAACTTTCCATTATTAATTGGTAAGCGGTGTGACCTGCATCGGAATCAACACAAAGTAATTGCACCTCTTCTATTCAACTTTACCAGATACTTTTCAAATAATATTTCGTTCTTGATAATTCGGTAGTTAACACAAATGCGCGGATTTGACCAAACATTTGACATAATTTCTTGCTTTGACATGTCAGTCAACATGAGCTTAAGAGCATGAAGAATCCATGTATTACTGAATCCATCCCCTTGCATTTGCCACACATTTCCTAGCCCAGCATTATTTAATGTATTCTCTACACATGACAACCATTTAGATAATTGAGACTGGGAACCTCTTTCCATAAGTAACTTTAAAAGATTATAGAATCTAAATGAATATTTACAATGACTTCCTTTAACTTCTTTTAGCCAAAAACCTACCATTCTACATTTAACCTGAACATCAATTTTAGTACGGCCTGTCTCACCATAACTCATACAGTCAGGTGTATATTTATTGACATTCAGTATGGCCCTTAAGAATTTGCGATGAAAAATTTCAATCTGACTTAAATCCACAAAACCTCACACCTCACAGCCATATAAGAGTATTGGCAGGATTTACTGATCAAATAACTCACACTGTATATCCAATGATAATCTTAACCTTTGCACCTTTAAGGTCATTGCAAATGAGGCTTTTCTTGCCTGAATCACCTGTTTTGATATTACCTTTTTAAAATTACCATTGTAATTAAATTTAACCCCAAGATACACAAAGTCATGTACCACATTTATAATATCGTTCCCATACTTAAAAACTGGGTACTTGCGTACCTTCCCTCTAGAGAATATCATTATCTTTGTCTTTTCATTATTCACACGCAATTTCCATTTCTCACAGTAGTTAGACAGAGCATCCAAAGCCATTTGGAGTTCCTCTGGATTTTCTGCCAAGATAATAGTATCATCTGCATATAGCAATCAATGTAAATTAATAAATAAGTCTCCATCGGAAATTTTATCAAGAACATCATAACACACTTCATCATATAAATACCGTAAACCTTTAAATTTTGTTCGGATATATCCCACAAAATCATTAAGATAAATTGCGAAAAGTAAGGGGGATAAATAATTATCACCCTGCCTTACCCCTATATTACAAGCAAATGTTTCGGAGGTTTGACCACATGTCGTAACACACGACTTAGCAGAGGCATACATATTCTTAATGGCTCTAAATACCTTGCCGTTTACTCCTGACAATAACAATTTATACCAAAGGGATGCTCGATCTATTATCGAAGGCTTTTCTAAAATCCACAAAGGCGCAATAAATCCTCCTTCCCTTTGACAAATAAATTTCCAGTAAAGATTTCAACACAAATGCATGATCCATTGTGGAGTAACCTTCACGAAAACCTGCCTGTTCTTCTACAAGTACAGATTCACTTTCAAAATATAAAGTAATCCTATGATTTAATATTGAAGTGAACAACTTTTCTAAACAGCTTAAAAGGGTAATACCACGAAAGTTGTCTGGATCTTTCTCCAGCCCTTTGTTTTTGAATATTGGAACAATCAAACCAACACACCAATCATGAGGCACTATTCCACTTTCTAGAACTATATTAAAACAATTGTTATCACTTCCAGAACCTCACCGGTTGCGTTTTTCAAAAATTCATTTCTAATTTGATCAATACCGCATGCCTTATTGTTTTTCAATTTCTTAATCATCGAAATAACCTCCTCAACAGTGATAGGAGCATTCAATTCATCATTTATCACCAAGTCTGCCACCATTTCAGTTTGGTGTAGTGCACCTGTATCATCTTGAGAAACATTCAGATTACGAAAGTGATGTAGAAAATCATTCAGCGAGACCATATTATTGTTTCGCTTTCCAGAGTTACCACTCAAAATGTTCCAAAACTCCTGTGGATTTGTCTTCTTTCTTGATCTGAGATTATCATTTAGAGATTTGCTGTATAAAAACGTCTTTCTACGAAGCAACCGTTTGTATTCCCTCGCTGCTTTACAAATTTCACCATTCATTTCTTCTATTTTATCAGATGGCTCACCCTTCTTTTTACGCTTCAATTTATTCTTGAAATTAAAATACGAATCCCTTGCCTGTTTACATTCATTATCGAACCATGGTTTATTTACTTGCACACCAATTTTTTCCTGAGATTTTCTCCGAACTTTCTTCTCACAGATCCCAACTTCTATGGCAGCATTTACAAAAGAATCACAAAGAAGTGTACAAAAACCATCCACATTCAATTGGGATGTTGATCTTTCAATAATTGTACTTAGTCCACTTTTCATTTTATCTGCGTAGTTATCTAGATTCCATTCCATATAGGACATACATGACATATTCATAATTCCTGCAAAGTTCTACATAATTTGATGTTGACTGCATGCGAAAGGGACATAGTATCTTTAAGTGGCTGTTTGTGTACACCTAAATTAAGGGTATTTTTAATGTCAATTTTTTGTATTGATAGGCAGCCATACTAGTCAAAAGTTGTTGTGTTTTTAATGGTATTTATTGCGTCACGTGTCACTTGATAGGTTAATATATTTCGTTTCTCAGGATAACCCCATTCCGTGACGTGTGGAAGGTGTATTGAGCTAGAGCAGGAGATTCTTAATTTTTGTTTCTCTCTCTCTCTCTCATTCTCCCCCTCTCTCTCTCTTTCTCTCTCTATCTCTCTCTCTCTCTCTCTCTCTCTCTCGTATTACATCATCATTTTACCCTTGAGGTCGGTGACATGCCAGCCGGTCTCAATCCACTGGTCCAGAGATTTCGGGATTAAGAGGATGACCGAGACAATATTAATGTTGCCATTATTTAGACATAAATTATGGACCCAATATGTTATTATAAGAACAAGGAGAAAGGAAGCAGATGTTGACAACCCTTGTTTTCTATGAAGATGAGTTGAGTCAGCGCAGGTAGTAGTAGGGGGTATCCCTATACTGAACAATACGCGTACAAGTTGGTATTTTGTACTCCCTTCCATTGTTTCTTACTTTTCTCGAATCAAATTGTTACGTTTGATTGTTCAGGACCACTGTTCGGGCGTCCATTAGTGTTCCCGCCCAGTCATCACCTACTGTAGGTACACTCTACATTTCACAACAGTTGACCCATGTGCCTGTGTTCAAACGATTCAACCACAACCACAACCAGACTTATACTTGCCATGCAATATTATTAGTAACAGTAAAGAGGCAAAACTGTTTGCTAACAAGCAGATAAACATTACTGATTGTTTAACGATAAGTGCTAATTTACATACGTTTTATCAAAGTGTTTGAATACTAACACCTCAAAATGTATGTGTTAGTGCATGTATTTGGATTTTCGGGACAAAAACATGTTAGTAAACAAACGCTTAATTTTTTACAGTGTATAATGAAATAGTTAAGTTTAGTCCAAGAGTATTTTGTAGGAGGGTGTTGCAGCATGGATGTTTCAATATATAATTAGGTTTTAAAAACTCTCCCTTGCATGCAATTCTCACTTGGAATCCCCGCCCCCACTTGGAAGCATCCCACCCCCACACACTTGCACCCCTCCCCACTTGGATCCCCGATTAATATTCCCCGACTAGTGACCTCCACCTGGACTCGCCCCAACTTCTCCTAAGTTCAACTACTGATAATTACCAGCCCTGCAAGATCCAGTGTGCAAGTTTCAGATTTTGGTAATTCGAAGCAACAGATTTGGACACTACCAAAGTTTTGCAGTTTTCAACAGCGTATATCAACGGTCGCAGTTGTGACTTTCTACGATATATTTTAACAAAGTGCAACAGTTTGAGGTTGTGATAATTTCAGCGGAGAGCAGCTGTTAACTTGAACTAAAGCGTTAAAGTTTATGCCAAAAAATAAAGGAATTTCAATCCAATCACCAACGTTCATTGACGGTCATTCCAGTCATCACATACGTATTTGAAGTTCCAGTTTCGTCTAAGTCACGCTTCAGTTTTGTTCTCGTCAAGTTCCAGTCTCGTCCAAGTCGTGTCCCATCCCAAGCTCAAGTCACGTTCCGTTCCAAGTTCAGTCGCGTTCGAGTTCCAGTCCCAGTTTCATGTCGTCTAATATCCTCCCTTTCCCTTCCCCTAAACAGTACTACTGAAAAGAGTTTTCATTTGTTATATCATGTGTAGTCTATGTGAACGAATGCAAATATTTCGTTGAGTCTGAAGTTAGATGATTATTCGAAGAGTTTTTAATAAAGTAGTAAGTGACACGTAATCAAACTGTGACCGTGCACTTTGTAGTTTGTAAAGCATATTGTAATTAATATAAATTAAAGGTGGTCCTTTAGTGTAATTCTCTGCCCGGGGTGGAGTGGCCGGATGCCTGCACGAGCCCATCACTCCCTCCTCAAACATCACGGTGTGCCCCCCTTTATCTTTAATTGCCACTCCAAGGGTGTTAGGGTTAATGGTCAGAGAAAGAAACCGGGGGGGGGGGGGGGGGGGGGGGGGGGGTAAGAGGCCACTTTTTTTTTTTTGTTGGTATCGAAATTTGAAAATTTGACATTTTGCTCCGTTGGGGGGGGGGGGTAAGGTCAGCTTTTTTAGGTCAGCCATGGGAATTTTTTTTTTTTTTTTTTTTTTTAATAAAAAAAAAAAAAAATCCAAAAGGGGGGGGGGGGGGTTTAGGGAAATTTAGGGGGGGGGGGGTTTACACACAAAAAATACCAAAGGGGGGGGGGGGGTTTAACCCCCCAAACCCCCCCCCCCCCCCCCCGTGTACGCGCCTGTGTGGATGTATATATATATATATACGAATTAATTACCAGGAGCAAACAATTATGCTCTGATCACAACTCTGGTTTTTTGCATGTCTTGTCATGTAAAGCAGAGTCATTTTCATGATAACCATTTTTCGAACAGTTGATGTCTTTTGCCATGCTTTTTTTTGATCAAATTTTTAATCAAGTTTTTAATCAATGTCAATATTTCAAATGTCAGTACTAAGTGCAATAATGTAACCTATAACAGTAAATGTCTTTCAACTCAACAAATATGTATATTTTGAGAAGAACTGTCTTTTATGATAGTGTTAAAATGCCTTTCACTCTGTCCATAATGATGCGAAACAGTAATCTTTTAAACTTTTAATGGATGAACAACGTATCTTGAGTGCGTGCATGCATGGGTGTCGATCCCGGGGGGGATGGGGGGGATGGCCTGTACAATCATCCCCCCCAATAATTCACCATCAAAACAAAAAATGAAGAGAAAAATTAATGATGAGAGCCCGATGAGAGTAGTTACTGGTTATTACTCGCAAGATGACCATCAATATACACATTTTGCTATCTCATTTTCATAATACATACATATATATATATACGAAGTAAATGAAACAACCGTATGTGAGACAAGAATAAATTGAATTCTCGCTCATACGGTTTCATCGGGAATCGATGAATTTATTCATTTTGTTCAATCAACAGCATCATAGAAATGCAGTGCGCCAAATGCGAAGCCGCAGTGTTAAAAAGGAACGAGCTAAATGTTAAGCGCAAAAGTAGCAATCTGCAATGCACATCAAACAATCCTGGACAGTGTAAACATAAATGAACTCTGTGACAAATTCGTGATGAGATCGGAGACAAGGAGAAAGATTTTCGGACATTAGTATGACTTATAAGATAGTTCACTAGTTGTTTTGCTGTTTCTGTTCTCCCTTTTTAAAATTCACGTCGTTGTATCTTTATTTTTATTTTTTTCACTCCTGATATTTCATAAAACATTTTTCATTGTTGGAGAAAGATTATTATGTCACATCTTATTGTTGTTTTATTGAAAAGCTGGTGTAGGCCTATGTCAATGGCGTACTGTTGGGGGGGGGGGGGGGGCTTGGGTGCGCTAGCCCCCCCCCCCCCAATAAAATCCAACCATGACCTATTTTCAATTTCTTACAAGTGATTTATAAATGTTCGTGATATCACATGATTTTCAACAAAATTCGCGTTTCTCCTTTTCTGTTGCAAACCGACACATTCCCAAATAGCGAGGAAGAGCATATATTTTGTATAGTCACTAATGGGCCTAATTAGTGGCCGATAACACTAACAGTAGTATACAATTCCTTTCCAGAAGCTATTGCGACAAGCACTGCCGGGAGATGATACCTACCACTCGGGCTGTGCATGCAAAGATTTGCGAAAGAACGTTCCATACGTACATCATGTGGGGAAACCGAATTCAGACAAGGATTAATATAGAGAACAGTACAACGAATCGACTTCTTTCTCTAATAATTTAGTGAAACGGCAAAGCTTCCGCGCTTTGCGCGGGAGGGGGAAAACTGAATTCAGACAAGGACACGATACAACGAATCATCGTCCTTCTCTAATAATTTAATGAAACGGTAAAGCTTCCGCGCTTCGCACGGGATGGGCGAAAATGAATACAAACAAGGATTAAGAGTAATAATGTATTGAACCATCAAAGCTTCCGCGCTTCGCGCGGGATGGGCGAAACTGAATTCAGACAAGGACACGAGACAACGAATCGTCTTTCTCTAATAATTTAGTGAAACGTGAAAAGCTTCCGCGCTTCGCGCGGAAGGGGGGGGGGGGGGAACTGAATTTAGACGAGGATTAAGAGTCGAGAATGGTACATCGAATCGCCTTCTTTCTTTAATAATCTAATGAAACGTCAGAGCTTCCGCGCTACGCGCGGAGGAAGGGGAACTTGATTCAAACAAGGATTAAGAGTCGAGAACGGTCCAACGAATCGTCTTCTTTCTCTTATAATTTAATGAAACGTCAAAGCTTCCGCGTTTCGCGGAGGAGGGGGGAAACTCCCCCCTCCCTGCATCCAACCTCCTAGGGGGCGCGCTCACTACCGCCCCCCTAAAATGAAATTCTGGCTACGCGCTTGGGGAGGGGTGCAACCTGCCACACGCTTCTACCTCTAGGTTGCTTTGATCGATTGCCGAAAATATTTTGGCACCTTTCATCCCCCCCAACCACGGATACAAATCGACTCCCTTGCGTGCATGAGTGTCAGCTGCTATGTTCTTTCTCCCTCCCTCTTCCCTCCTTTCACTTGAAGCTTTGTTTTAGGTGTGCATTTCTCCCTTATCTACCACTTTTCTTATTTCTCCCCTCTCTCCTACACTGCATCTCTTTGTATACATGTACCAGATTTCATGCATGCCCTCTTACATGTTTTTAGTATGTTATGGCCGCTGTCCCATGACACATGTATATGTATATGTAAATGTGAAATGGCTAAGGCTAGGTTCCTTATTGCACACTTTTTTCTATTCTAACTTTCTACTGCACAGGGTTTATCTCTAGCTTGCAGCTCTGAATTTCGAATTTTTGAATGTTGACGACTCATTTGTCTCTCTTACCACAGGTAGTCACTGTTCTTGATGATTGATTGATTTTTATTCGACAAGCTTCCAACATACAACAATATACAATAATAACAGATCAAAAATAAGTCAGCTTGAACAGGATAACCCACGAAAGCTCGAGAGCTTATTTCCAGTGGGGTCCCTTACAGACATGTATACAATTAATAATAGTAATATTTACAGACAGATAAGAAAATTAAAAGAACCAGATTGCTATCCTGTACTCTACCTCTACCTCATCTCTTCCCTCCCAGAGCTCCTCGTTTTCTATCACCTTCTCTTTTCTCCCTCCTTCTCTTTCTCCCTCACATTTCCTTTCTGTTCTACTCCATTCGACTCCTCCCTCTCTCTCTCTCTCTCTCTCTCTCTCTCATTTGTTCTTCTCTCTCTCTCCTCATACCCCTTTCTGGGAGAGAAGGGGTGAATGTCTCAGAGCACTTTTAAATTCATTTATTCAATGCATTCTGTGCATTATCAAGATTCATTTTTAAATGTCAGTTTTCAAGTTTATATGTCAGCTTTGTTAATGCTATTATTGCCATTATTATTGTTATTATTATTATTGTTGTATTTTCTTTGTATCGGTATCCTCGAATGTATTTATATATTGTTTATGTTGTTTGTATACATGTATGTACGTCACTCGCCAGTGGAGGACGAATTTCTGTATTTTTTTAAAATCAGACAATAAATTATCTTGAATCTTGAATCTTGAATCTTGAATATAGGACTGCGTTTGGATGACCGTGAACGTGAACGAGGTCTGTAACACGCCACAGGTTCCTTCACCCCGTTTAATATGCAGCATGGATGCAAGCAGAAGAATGCTGCTAACTTTTGTGATACTATTGTCGTCTCAGTCATGCGCCTTACTCCTCCTTTCCTAGAATTTGTTCTGGGTGGTGTTGCGGTCGGGGTGTAGGAGGAAATGATTTCCGCCAGAACATGCTATATGATAATTTAATCATCTCTGTTAGTTTGTTTGTTTGTCTGTTTTCTTAGTTTGTTTTACAACATTTTGGATGATAAACAGGTGTTTTTTGTCTTAACCTGATCACAATTTTAGCACATAATTTGGTCATTCTAGTATTTAATCCAATTGAAATTAATGAAAAATAATTGAAAGTAATTCTAAATTCTTAAGCTGGTATGTAGTTGAAATTAAAAGCGATAGAATAATGTACAGAATGATGTGTCCGTTTACATTGCAAACATTTAATCGACTGAAAAAGTGAAAGGCACATAATAGTCATCTTTGCTCATGTAGTACAATCTCATTGTAATGATTGTTTCTCGCAAGAAATTTCCCACTGTTATATTTTGAAGATGTGATTAATGAATGAATCAATTAAGAGCTCGGGCTTCCTTCGTTTTATAATTCACGAAAATGTAGCGTGCATATTAGTTAAAGCTTTGGTGCTATATGACCTGTATCATTTGATCTTTGACCTGTATCATTTGATCTTTGACCTGTATTCTTGGTTGAAATTTCGAAAGTCAGGTTTCAGTTTTGTGTTTAATCTGTCATTCAGTAACAAACATGTACATGTACACGTAGACGACTATGTCAGTAAATGTATATTCATCAATAAGATAAACATCAATTCAGATACTAAACTTGATCACCATTGTTTCGACCTGCAAACCACCCCATACAAACAGATGAGACGGAGAGAGAGAGAAAAAATACCTAGACAGGAAACAATCTCTGTCGATGATTGGCGCTTGCCTTTTCCAGACCTATATTCTTGGTTGAAAGTCAGGCATCAGTTGTGGATATTCAGCCATTCAGGATCAAACATGTACGTGTACACGTCAACGACTATATCAGTTATTACTTCTCTATAACTACAAGCTCACTGTAAGGGACAGCATTGCTCAACATTCTTACTAATACAGAGCAAGATGTTTTCACCGAATTGTACTAATATGCAATATCTCATTTCGGTAAAATATATAGAATTCAAGATGATGTACTTTCATCTCAATATCGTATTTTCACAATAACACAAGCTCTCTCTGTTTATTCTTATCTAATACAAAGTCCACGCTTTAAGACAGATATTACTTATATTTTTATCCGAAAGTGTTAATTTTACGTTCGATTGGGTTTATCCTACTGTAATTTGTTTTTTCTTCAATTTGCTATAATTTGCAATGTACTTGTGGAGGTAGTAAAACAAAGGTTACAGAAAAAACAACGACATAATGTCACAATCTAAGACTTTTCTGGATCATCAGAAAATTGCCAAATTATGGTGTATATACCACAAACTACATTGTTGGTCATAATGGTGGAATAATTATTTTTACCCAATTTATTGAATGATTTTGACAATGATTTATTCCTAATAGATCTAGATAATAATATACATTCTCAGATTTTATTGAATGACACAAGTGGGGAGTGTTTGTTTTGCGTGACTGCTAAAGCATGTGTGTGCTACTATGCTAATCAACTATGGGACCTACGTCCTTAAGTCATAACTGACAGCAATGGGGATTAATGCCTCATAAAAGGGCACTCAGCACATCGACACGGTTTTGATCCTGGGGGCTCACAGTAACGAGGCCATTGCTTAGCCAATGAATCATGACTGTACGCAGCGGGCGCTAGGGTACGTCGACGCCCCCACAAAAATGAAAAAACAAAGAAAATGCAATAAATTTTAAATAATTAGTTGCATTTTCCTCTGTAGGGCCATGCATTATGGTTCAAGGCAGGCCCACATAGAAGATTTGTTATGTTGGGGCAAAATGGAAAGAATTATTGAATATTTATTGCATTTTCTCTGTTTTTTGGTTTTTGTGGGGGCGTCGACGTACCCTAGCGCCCACTGCGTACAGTCGTGATTCATTGGCTAAGCAATGGCCTCGTTACTGTGAGCCCCCAGGATCAAAACCGTGTCGATGTGCTATATTAGCGCCCTTGAATGAGGTATAAATCCCCATTACTGTCAGTTATGACTTAAGGACGTAGGTTCCCTAGTTGATTAGCATAGTAGCACACACATGCTTTAGCAGTCACGCAAAACAAACACTCCTCAATTGTCATTCAATAAAATCTGAGAATGTATACTATTATCTAGATCTATTAGGAAATAGGAATAAATCATTGTCAAAATCATTCAATAAATTGGGGTAAAAATAATTATTCCACCATCATGACCAACAGTGTAGATTGACCACAGACCAGGCTGTCAAAATTGATTTGGTAAACATTTCTTCAGACATCCATAAAGTACATTTATTTTATAGATATAAGTGACCTTGATTTTAAAGAAGAATACTTTTATGACAAAGTAATCTGACTCTCTTTTCAGAAATAAGTTGAAATGTTGTGTTTTAGGCGTAACAGAGGGTGTACGTATAAGCTAAGGTATAACATTTTTGTTTAAAGAGGCAACTTTAGCTCAAAAGGGGCAAAAAGGCCTATCTTCTATTGCGGGAGGGGCAGGCGTTCACTTTGATTGGACGTTTTTTTTTTTGCCTGGGGTGGCATTAACGACCAAGCATCATTTATAAAAACCGAATTTGACTAGGTCATGTTAGTGGGGAACTACAATGATGAACGAAGCACACAAAAACAAATGAATAGGCCTAACTAAATCTATCAAAGAAAAGGATTGTGTTTTAATTATCATAAATGAGGACAAACAAGTAAAGGTCAAATAAAAAAAAGGGGGTAATGGTACAGTGTACCTTAGGGCACTTGTTTCGTCACAAGAGGTGCATTATTTTCTCACTTAAAAGTGTTTGTATCATTTTGTAATCGCAAGGGCACTTGCATAGGGGGTCGGGAGGATCAGCCCTCCAATGTTTCTGGCGCTGCTCAATAACAATATTTTATTCAAGTAAACATATATTTTCCAATATCGATAAATTTAATGTTACGTGAATATACATAACAATGATCAGGGCGGATGGTCGGCTTAACCTTTCCCCTAGAAAGCGCGACAATGTAATGATAGCTTAAACTGAAAGCTACACCGTGCATCTTTTTATATCATCACAGTTTGAGTGCCCCAGGCCACGCACCAACGGGGTAGCAAAGTCCGAATAGATATTTATACATCATAGCTAACTAACCACATTCGTTTTGTATACTTTCTGTGACAAATCCTCGTTTCGCGGATCGATGGGCCCTCCTCCTTTTCTGTACTACATGTACATTGTACCTTCACA
This sequence comes from Strongylocentrotus droebachiensis, assembly GCA_035222895.1. NCBI lineage: Eukaryota > Metazoa > Echinodermata > Echinoidea > Camarodonta > Strongylocentrotidae > Strongylocentrotus > Strongylocentrotus droebachiensis. The sequence goes on along the minus strand of JAVYIG010007018.1, from coordinate 59,609 downwards.
AAGGACGTCGTCATTCGGAGTATTACCCTATTTCTCATTTTCTTATACTCATTCCAATCATTTTCACCTTTATATTGGTTTGTCATTTCTTTAGCTCTCTTTCTTTTATGTATTAATTTTAAAATTTCACTTGTCATCCAAAACGAGTTTTTTCGCGTCTCACTGTTTTTCTTTTTAATTGGAGCATGTTCATCTAGAACTGTTTTAAACCTCTTAATCCACATCTCCTTTTCTTTACTTTACCTTCACAAAAGACGTCATCATTTGGAGTATTGTTAATTTCGTTAACAAAAGCTTCAATATCGGTATTTTAATATTACGTCAGTATACATAACAATGGTCAGGGGCGAGTGTTGGCTTAACCTTTCCCAAAGAAGCACGACCATGTATTGATTGCTTAAACTGATAAAGATACAACCATGCATCTTTTTACATTATCACAGTTTGAGGTGCCACATGCCACGCACCAACTGGGTTGCAAAGGTGCAACCAAAGTGTTATTCAAACTTTTTACAAGGGCACTATAGAAGTATTTGGCTAAGATGTAATATACTTTACAGTTCATAAATGATTTTTTTTTAAATGATTAGCAATTTTCTAGGTGTAAACTTTTTTTTGACTCACACTGTATACATGTATATTAATAAAAGCAAATAAATTTCAATTCAATGAACTGTATTCTGATGTTTGTAAGATAAGAAATGTTTTCTACCAATTAAACAAATCATTTATTTTAATTTGAAATAAGAAATGTATCAGCTATATTAACGCAACTAAAAGAAAATACCTTGTTTAAAGGTGAAAAACCATATAGTTTAATTTTCAGGAGCAATTTTGATATGTAAAATGTTATTCGTCTCTATATTTTTTCTTTAATAATGGAAAAGAAAACACAGATTTGATATCCACATAAAACAAATTGACACCACATAAACGCTCCGGCATTCTGCATGGTATTTTGAAAAATAATAATGTAGGCCTCTTGAACCCTTAGAAAAATTATCATCAGAATGCCCACAAAACTGACATACCGGTCTATCTAGTGAATCCTCAAGTTATAAAAGCAAATAAATATCAATTCAATAAACTGTATTCTGATGTTTGTAAAATAAGAAATGTTTTCTACCTATTAAACAAATTTCGTGTGCTGTCTATATAATCCCAGCTAGATCAGAAGCAGGATTTTTTTTTGCATTTATCTTTCTTTGATTATGTTGAAATATTTACCATGGCAAGATTATACCAACTTGAAGCAGTCAGATGGAGGGAAGCGTCAAAGAATAGTTGAGGGTATGTGTTGTGTGTGTGTGTGGGGGGGGGGGGGGCAACATTGCCTACATTTTCCGAAACATTACAGGGTATAAATAGAAGTAATTATCAATGGCACTCGGCACTCCTAATCCTTTCAACTGTTTGTATTACTAAATGTCCAATCACTATCGTCCACTCAATATACCAAGATACTGGCCACAATCAGGGGGGAAATATCCACCAACAAATCACATTCTCAGCTCACATTTTATACTCTACAAACTTCATAACTCAATGAAATTGATATCAACTTAAAGGTATTTCAATTATCCAATAGAAACCAAAACTATGATGATTCGAGCAGGGATATGAGAGTTAAACTCACATACCCTGATTAGAGGTTTAACTTTAAAGTTATCTGTATAAAACCCAATTTGAAGATGAAAGTGATATCAACGTAAAGGTATTTCAATTATCCATCAATAGACACCAAAACTATGATGATTAGAGGTTTAACTTTAAAGTTACCTATAAAACCCGATTTGAAGATGAAACTGATATCAACTATTTCAATTATCCATCAATAGAAACCAAAACTATGATGTCAGTCAGTTAGTCACTCAATAGTGTCTGACAGGGAAGTCTAGAAAGCAAAAGGGTTTCCTTGCAGAATTTGAACACTATAGGACACTGCTAATGTTTAAATTTCACAGATAGGACATACATGACATATTCATAATTCCTGCAAAGTTCTTCAGAATTTGATGTTGACTGCAAAAGGGACATAGTATCTTTAAGTCGGTGTTTGTGTACACCTAAAGGGACTTGGTAACATTGTTCAGATGAGAGATAGTGGTGTTAAGGTAGTGACTTCAATGCTAGATGTACAATTAAAGATAATCTGGAAATTTGAGTGAAAACGGACCATTATTCATGGTACAAATTGAGAAAAACTGATCTAATCGATTCCTTAATTCTCCCAACTATATTATTACAATTATTTAATTACATTTTAGGTGAATGGAAATCGTCACAAAGCAATAAAATGGCTCTACATTCCATTCCAAACATTTAAATGTTGACAAATTTCTTATAGCCTGTTTTATGTCTTTTTTTATGGAAAAACGGTTGGGAAAATTCAAAACTGGTTGGGAGAATTTACTATTAATCACTGTTAGGGTGTCATACATCGACTCCTACAAAGAAAACCATAGATATCTCCGTGGTTTGAGAATGTTTTCAGGATTTTTTGCATGTCAGAGGGTTAGTACAGTAGAAGGAATATAGTAAGTAACATTTTATACAAAAATAAAGCAATTTTTTAATCAACCTTCAACAATGTTACCAAGTCACTTTAAGGGTATTTTTATTGCCAATTTTTATATTGATAGGCAGCCATAATTAAAGTAAGAACTTGTTGTGTTTGTGTAAGAAGTGTTAATGGTATTTACTCTTGCGTCACGTGTCACTTCGTTTCTCAGGATAACCCCCTTCCGTGGCGTGTGAAAGGTGTAGCGAGCTAGAATTGTTCTCTTTCTCTCTCTCTTTCTCTCTCTCGTATTACATCATCCTTTTCCCCTGGATGTCGGTGGGCTACAGTCATTTGAGATGCCAGTCGGTCTTTCTCCACTGGTCCAGAGATTTCGGGATTAAGAGGATGGCCGAGACAGTATTAAACCTGGCTTTTATGTTGGCTGTATTTAGACTTTAATTAATGGACCTAATTATAAGAACAGAGAGAAAGGAAGTTGATGTTGACAACCCTTGTTATCTATGAAGATGAGTTGAGTCAGCGCAGGTATAGTAGTAGGAGCCTAGGAGGGATATCCCTTTACTGACCAAAACGCTGGAATTTTCACTTTGTGCTTCCTTCCCTTATTTGTTTGCTTTTATCGAATCAAAATGTTATGTTAGATTGTTCAGGACCACGGTTCTGGTGTCCATTAGTGTTCCCGCCCAGGCATCACCTACTGTACGTACACTCTAAATTTGACAAAGGTTGACCCATGTGGTTGTGTTCAAACGATTCAACCACAACCACAACCACGCTTACTTCTCTTGACTAATTTCACAGCGGACAAACCATGCAATTAGTAACAGTAAGTGACAAAACTGTTTGCTAACAAGCAGATAAACTGATTGTTGTAACAATAAGTGCTAATTTACCTGCGTTTTATCGAAGTGTTTGATTATTAACACCTAAACATGTATGTGTTAGTGCATGTGTTTGGATTTTTGCTTAAATGTGTACAGTGTATAAGGAAATAGTTAAGTTTAGTCCAAGAGTATTTTGTAGGAGGATGTTGTAGCATGGATGTTTAAATATATAATTAAGCTTTAAAAACCCTCCCTTGCATACAATCCTCACTTGGAATCGACGCCCCCACTTGGAAGCACCCCCACCCTCACACACACTTGAACCCCCCTAACTTTGATCCCCCGATTAGTGTCCTCCACCTGGACTCGCCCCAAATTCTCCTAAGTTCATCTACTGATAATTATCAGCACTGCAAGATCCAGCGTGCAAGTTTCAGACTTTGGTAATCCGAAGCAACAGCTTTGGACACTACGAAAGTTTGCACTTTTCAACAGCGCAATCGTAACCGTTTCAGTTGTGACTTTCTACGATATATTTCAACAGAGTGCAACGGTTTGAGGTTGTGATAATTTCAGCAGAGAGCAGCAGTTAACTTGAACTAAAGCGTTAAAGTTTATGCCAAAAAAATAAAGGAATATAAATCCAATCACCAACGTTCATTCCAGTCATCACATACGTATTTGAAGTTCCAGTTTCATCTAAACTGTGAAAAATTTGGGCAATATTTTTGCCCAACGTTGTGCCATAGTCAACCCAACCATCTATTGGGCAATATTTTTCTCAATGGCCCAACAGCTGGTCAAAATTTTCCCAACAAGTGGGCTACCGTAGTCGGGCAGTTGAAAGGTCATATCTTTGCCCAAATTTTGGTCAAAATACGAAACAATTATGCACGTGTGAAGTAGGGTGCTTACGTTTACCAATACCACTGGGCAAAATATTGCCCAATAGATGGTTGGGTTGACTATGGCACAACGTTGGGCAAAAATATTGCCCAAATTTTTCACAGTGCTTCAGTTTTGTTCTCGTCAAGTTCCAGTCTCGTCTAAGTCGTGTCCCATCCCAAGCTCAAGTCACGTTCCGTTCCAAGTTCAGCTGCGTTCGAGTTCCAGTCCCAGTTTCATGTCGTCTAATATCCTCCCTTTCCCTTCCCCTAAACAGTACTACTGAAAAGAGTTTTCATTTGTGATATATTGTGTAGTCTATGTGAACGAATGTAAATATTTCGTTGAGTCTGAAGTTAGAAGATTATTCGAAGAGATTTAAAAAAGTAGTAAGTGACACGTAATCAAACTGTGACCGTGCACTTTGTAGTTTTTAAAGCATATTGTAATTAATATAAATTAAAGGTGGTCCTTTAGTGTAATTCTCTGCCCGGGGTGGTGTGGCCGGATGCCTGCACGAACCCATCACTCCCTCCTCATGCATCATGGTTTGCCCCCCTTTATCTTTAATTGCCACTCCAAGGGTTAATGATCAGAGAAAGAAACCGCGACCATGTAACGATCGATAAACTGATAGGAACAACCGTATACATATTTTTTTATATTTCACAGGTTTAGATGAATTCATGATATATGAGTGCCCCAGGCCAACTGGGTTGCTAATCCACCCATTGTGGGTACAACCAAATTGTTATGTATACAACATAGATTAATTACCCACATTCATTGTCACGTATCTTCGTTTTCGGATCGCTCAGTGGACTGGAGATTAAACGATTTCTCATTTGACCTTGATATTTGACTTTGGCCCTCAGCTTAATAATCCCCGAGTACAAAATCACACATTTTAGATCACCTGTATACCGCCGTGCTCAATATGCATGCAAGAAAATATTATCAAACTCACATGCCGTGGAAGAAAAGCCGGGAGAAAAGCTAGCTAGAGCCCGCAGGAAGCCGGGAAGGGAACCCGTCCACTGGTCCGGTGATAGCTGCGCTGGAGAAGTTAGTAAATGATCACACACAACATCTGCGTAAAATCTGATGATGACAAGAGTTCCTTGTATAGAATGCTTTCTTGGGTTAGTCGAAATTCTCTCTGGATAAGTCCTTTATCTAGTGTGGATGTACATGTATATCTAAAAATTAATTACCAGGAGCTGTGCTAGCCGCGCTAACAAGTGGAATATAGGACTGCGTTTGGATGACCGTGAACGTGAACGAGGTCTGTAATACGCCACAGATTCCTTTACACCGTGATACAGCATTCTAGGATGCAGGCAGGCAATGCTGCTAGCTGTTGTGAGGTCGTCACAGTCACGCGCCTTACTCCCTCCTTTTTAGTGGAAATTGTTCTGGGTGGTGTTGCAGCTGGGGGTGCAGGAGGAAATGATTTCCGCCAGAACATGCTATATAATAATTTAATTATCTCTGTTAGTTTGTTTGTTTGTCTGTTTTCTTAGTTTGTTTTACAACATTTTGGATGATAAACAGGTGTTTTTTTGTTTTAACGTGATCACACTTTTAGCACATAATTTGGTCATTCTAGTATTTAATCCAATTGAAATTAATGACATATAATGGAAAGTAATTCTAAATTCTAAAGCTGGTATGTACTTGGAATTGAAAGCGATAGAATAATGTACATAATGATGTGTCCGTTTACATTGCAAAGATGTAATCGACTGAAAAAGTGAAAGGCATATAGTCATCTTTGGTCATGTAGTACAATCTCATTGTAATGATTGTTTCTCGCAAGAAATTTCTCACTGTTATAATTTGAAGATGTGATTAATGGATGATTCAATTAAGATCTCGGGCTTCCTTCTTTTTATGATGCACGAAACGGTACCGTGCTATAATTGTGTTGTAATCCAACCACTGCACCTCTTCTTCAGAGGTCTTGAAATACGCAGAATATCAGAGCAGTGAGAATAAATAACTGGTTTACTGAGTGGTGCGATGAAAACTTTCCGGATATTCAACACTAGGAAAACAAAAGAGATGATAATTGACTTCAGAAAAGTAAGACCCGTAGATCCATAGATCCGTAGATTTCAGTCTGGTGTCGGTCTCGTGTCGGTCTGGTTGGTGTGGCTGATGTGGTATGCATGTATTCAAGCTCAAAGCTAGCTAGGATTCAACCATGGACCTACCAACGGAGGCATGCGGTTAATTTGTCATTGTTCTAAACCCACCTGCCCTCACCTGTACAGAGAATAAAAGGTTGAAGAATGTTCAAACTGTCTTTCAATTAAATCTGGTCTCATCGAAACTCATGACGGAAGTCTCCGGCGTTCACAAATTCTGTGAATTCTTTAATTTTAATTTCCATGTACATAATATATATTTAAAAATAACTGTAAATGTGTCCATATATTTTTCTGTAACATTTTACTATTTTGTGTTACGTTATTGAAAGTAGAAATCAAATCATATCAAATCAAACAAAGTACTGGCCGTCTCCATGGTCTAGTGCATGGCTAAGATATTGAGGTTTGAAGCCAAGGACCAAGATTCGATTCTCGGCGGAGACATTTTTTCCATCCTTGTAAAAATTCAATGAACAGGGAGAACAACAATGGGGGACTTTGACAGAGTTACGCACAATTATTCTCTTATTTTAATTCTCTCACAATTGTGTATTTATTTCAGAAGAGAAGTCGCCAAAATTGTTTACATTAATTTGTCCAAAAAAAAGGTTTATTTCACAATGTTTTCTTTCAAAATATATTTAAGTAATCCATTTTTGTATCTTCCACTAGATATGCCATTTCTCAGTCGTGAGCCCTGCCATATCGGCCGGTGTCTGCTTCTACATGACGTCATCGTGTTCAGGCCTGCTTATCTCATGATCAGGTAGGAAGTTATACAAGGAATTATACCGAATGATGACCCCCTTCCGTAGAAAACAATGATACTGATATATGTTTATACCATAATCTACTTTGCTAATGTAATACTATTTAATTATAATTTCTGTTTCTCGCAATAAATGTCCCATTGTTTTAATTTGAAGATGTGATTAATGAATGAATTAATTTAGAGCTCGGGCTTCCTTCTTTTTATGATTCGCGAAACTGTACCGTGTATATTAGCTCAAGCTTCGGTGTTCTATGACCTGTATCATTTGATCTTTTAGCAAACACCCGATAAATAGTGATATAGAGAACTGTCTATTGCCATCTTTTGTCAGTAAATAGATATTCATCATTAAGATAAACACTAATTCAGATACTAGATCTGATCAACTATACTCCATGGTTACATTCGATGTCTGCTTCTACATGATGGTATCGTGTTCAGGCATGCGTATATCATATTCAGGGTAGAAGTTATACAAGGAATTTCCCCAAATATGTATCATTACGCAGATATGAATAGACTAAGTACAGAATATTGAAACACCATTTCAGAGTGTTAGGCCGCGTTCATATTGGCTGGATCTGACATTATAAACATGTTGCATCCAGCATATAAAAGAGTTAACTTATAATTTCTTTATACATCGATAGTGATTTTGACTTGTAATAAATGAACGATTTGTTGAAGTAATCCAGATTCATCGACACAAAATTAGTGTAAGTTTTTATTGCTTTCGTAATATTCTAATCTTTGCTTCTGTTTTGTTCGCGCCAACGGCTTGTACCTCTTTTCGTTTTTCCTTCTCAAGACAATTCATATTATTTCTTTAAAACGTTCTTTATTTCATCCTCCTTTCAATGTCAAATCGGAACTCATATGAATCAATATTTCTCAACAATCGTTCGTCACTGAAGAATTGCTTTGCACAAACTATACCAACTAGAATTGGTTCTTCTAAAAATTAAGTCCAGTTGTAGGGCAGTAATTTACTCATTGTACGGCGTACTAATACGACTAAATTATTCTGTACAATAGGTAATTATTATGCTATTTAAAGTTATGTTTTCCTGATCTAATCGCAATTCCTAAAATTTTACTTAATCTGTAAACTCCCTTGTCGATAATTTGTGCCATTGCATGTGATGCACATTGCAGGTACGTACCGGTAGCTATTGTTCCTGCATTTCGTCCAGTTTGATCGGGAAGCATTATTTTATCAGTAGTAGAGGTATTTTCTAAAATTAGCCAAAACCCGCACCCTGTTGGTTGCAAATGACCTACTTCAGCTAATTTACGTGTTTTGCATTTTTTTTTAAAGACAAATATATGTTCTTCTACATCTGATTCAACAATGCTACCAGTTTGACCGGTACCATAGTTGATTGACGTGTCTGCTATGGCAACACCATCGACTACCCCGCCCCAGTCATTACACGCAATGTTCCCCTCCAATGATGTACCAGGGAGTTGGAATGGACTATTATTCTTCCCTTTCAAGCGATGGTCTTAAACCAGTAAGCCACCTAAACATTGTCTAGGCCCTAGTCCCAGATCCGCTGTTGTTGTTAGGTATCTACTAGCTGGACCTGAAACTCGTTTCAAGCGTTGTATTTTATACCAAGGCAGATTCAGGGCACTTCATTTTGAAATCATGTACGTCCAGGAGCGAAGCGAGCGAGGAAAAAGACACGTAATTGTCTTTACAAAGTTATTTCTTCATGAAAATACAGAGCGATTTCTGATATTTTATGCGCACAAAATTGACGTTAATTTCATAATACAAGTCATGTAGATCCAAATAAAGATAGGCCTATTGATTTAATTCTCTCACGGCACCCCTAGATTTGTCCTCCGGCACCCCAGGTTGCCGCGACATACTCAGGTTAAAAAACGCTGGTCCGTCATATCTATTCAGTTGTATTATCTCTATTCTAAGGAAAACATTTCATGTATATAATATTTACCTATGTCTGTCTTCTGCCATATATTGTTCTCCTTGTATATATGAAGCGCACAGATATAACAGCAACGTTACAATTGGTTGTACGTTATGTCAAATAATAATGTCATTTTTACCCAATGTTTCAATATTGTTCAAAATATGCCAGTATTTATCAATTTGTTAACATTTACTTTATTAAAGTGCATATCAAGCAGGTTAAGTGTCAGTACGTATTGTGGATTTTGTAAAAAGCTTGACAAGGCTTTATAACGAATAACATGTATTTTAACAGGTTGATATTGGTTGCAGGTATATATATATATATATTATATGCCTTTGCATTTCAGTCCCTTGCCTGGCAATATACCGTAAATAGGTTATACGGTAAGCGTGAATAATGGCTGAATGGCATCAAAGTATTTGGTTATTGAAGCACATATCCGTAACGAAGAAAGTGCCTATCAAAACAAATACCTTAAGACGTCTTGTATTGTTAAGCAGAAGTCAATCAATAATTAATTATTAGTGGGACTGAAGAAGAAAATGCCATCTTCTGAGTACAGACGTCACGAATCACAAGTTATCATCTATTCCAGTTACCTTATGTTATACATTATCATTATATGAACCATTCATGTAAAATACACGTTCGGCCACTATTAATACATTAGGGACTTTTAGAATGAGTGGACGAGAACACGACGAACGCCGACTGATCATGCGTGTCAACGTACTTAACTGCCCATGTTGACTACAATTAGAAATCTTTTAGATTGCACTCGACCATATACATGCATGCAGGAAGTAACATTATAAACATCACGGACAAAGAAAGAGGACAAAATATACAGTTCCTCATTCTACCTTCAACAAAAGAACATCCCTTCACTGCTACTATATAAAAATGTGTAGAACAGGTGAATATGCATGTCACACCTGTTCTACACATTTTTACATAATAGCAGGGAAGGGATGTTCCTTTGTCTACCTGAGGAACTGTATACTTTATGCGCACGCGGCATACTAGTACCTTGAGCATGTAAAGGCGCTATATAAATATCAATATGCATGTATGTATGTACTAGATTTAGGAAAATCAAGGTTGACGCATTCTCGATCGCCGACTGAGACGTCGTAACGCATGCGCAGTGCCTTAAAATGACGTCACACGTTGCAGTCAAAGCTGTCAACGTGCAAATCTAAAAGTCCCTATTGACCGTCCCTCGAACCAGTAAACAAATAGGTGATAGGGCCTTTTCAGTAATTGCCCCTAATACATTGAACTTTTTACCCCCTGCAAAACTCTTGTAACTTTCGAGAAAGCAAACAAATCTTTTCTAAATTCTCTTAATACCCCCTTTTGTTTGTAATGTACATTGTATTTGTTCGTTTGTAAGTATTTTCTGTTTTATGCATTTTGTTTCTTATAAAAAGGTGCTTTATAAATGAAATGTTATTATTATCATCATCATAAGTTATTATCATTATTTTTTTGGGAAAAAGGAAAAATTATTTTCTAAAAAGTATTTTCTATGCAGTATTTGACACATTTCTAATAAAGTTGACACTTTCCAAAGTAATAATCGGCATGGTATTAGGATGATTTTGTTCGTACATTGAAGACGTGAAAGAAGAGAGATAGAGAGGACGGAGGTAAGAAAGAAAGAGCAGTTGATTTTGAAAAGGTAACATGACGATATGATCCAAAGGACAACCACGACGACCACAATGATGATGATGGTGGGTTAAAGGGATCCGGTAACTTTGTCTCGGATCCTTTAACAAAATCCTTGATTTAGCTCATGCCGCAGTCATAATTATAAACCTTTAGGTCATTCAGGAATCCCATGACTTTTACAAGCCTGTCTGATTATCAAGATATTTATGATTGAAAATCGAAATTTGATTTTGCGTTTTCCTAACGGTTTTCCTAACACTACAGTCTATTGGGGAAAATGATCACTCAAAGATTTTTACTTTTTTGAGGCGCAATTTTTATTAGAGCTTCAATATTACACCATACCACAGACACTGATAACACATAGGGCCATGCATCTCAGATTTAACATTGTTAAACGATGCATTTAAGAGATAATAATAGTGATGAAGGAGATGATGATGATGGTGGTGGTGGTGTTGTTGGTGCTGGGCCCTGTTTCATAAAACTTGTTATCAGTAACAAGATATGACAATTGTTATAAGCTACTGAAATCCTTACATTTGATTCGGTGAGAGCATATGTTATAAAATGTTGGCATTTCTTATTGATTAGCAGTTTTATTCAACAGGCCCCTGATGCTGGTGATAATGATGATGATGAGGAGGAGGAGGAGGAGGAGGAGGAGGTGGAGAAGGAGGAGGGTGGTGCTTGTGGTAGTGGTGGTATCCATGATGATAATGATGATGGGGGTGGTGATAATAAGGAGGAGGAGGATAATGATAATGATGATCAAGAATAATTCGATGCCCACGACGATGATGATGATATTTAAAGAAAAGTAGGAATATACCGGATGAAGGCGTTGATGGCGACGACGTTAATTATTGTCATGACTATTCTACCAATATTTTAAGTTTTATATTGATGATTGTGGTGATGAAGATAACAAATTAAATGACACTGGACGAAGAAAAAAGATCGCTTAACATCAAAATGGTTTTGACGAAATATTATAAATGGTTTAAATTTGAATAACGTTATTTTCAGAAAGATAGAAAGATAATCAGATCAGAAAAACAAACCAAAAAATGACCAGAAATCATAAATGTTACGTCATTCCTCTTCCTCATGTTTTCATTCTTTCTGTACTTTGTCTCTCAATTTGTCTCTCACTTAGTCTCTCAATTTCTTCTTTCTTTTCATTCTTTTTCATTGACTATTTCTTACTTTATTTCTCGCTTATTTGATATACCTCTCTTCTTCTTAATCTCTCTCTCTCTCTCTCTTTCTCACTCTCTCTCTCTCGCTCACCTTCTCTCTCTCTCTCTCTCTCTCTCTCTCCCCTCTCTCTCTCTCTCTCTCTCTCTCTCTCTATCTCTCTACCATACCTTAAGCACACTTTCCACTTAACTTGCCTCGGACAAAAACATGGAGTATCGATCCGAACGTAAAAAGGATACGATCAACCAAAGCGACAGTTTTTTCTTCTACAGTCGAAAGTTAGTGACCAGGAAAAGTGGGCATGGTCTTTTTTCTACGAAAGTTCTCGGGTATTGACCATGACATCAATACCATATAAATCTATTTCAACTAGCTTGTTTCGGAAGTGGTTTTAAGACTTCATCGATTAGTTTATCGCATCAAATCATTTCACTTGGGTGGGTTTACAAAAGTTCGATTGAGGAAAAAAAAGGATTCTCGACTGTGAAAAATCACATTCTTTCTTTCCTTCTTTCTTCCTTAGATTTCTTTCTTTATCTATTTCTATCTATCTATCTTTCTATATAACTATCTTTCTTTCTTTCTTCCTTTTGCTCTTGGGTTTTTTCTTCTTTCTTTCAACCATTTTTCTTTCTTCTTGTATCACATAAACTGTTCCAATTTTCATTTCCTCTGTGAAATGTCATTAAACTAAATTTTAATTTTGAATTTGATGTTTTGTTTGTATTTTTCGTAACTCAAGAATGAAAGGTGAACTGGTTGAATCAGGACCTTCGTTCAACATTTTAGATGTAAGCGTTAATGTGACACATTCTCAAGAAACTGGGAAAAAATGATTTTTCACAAACTTAAACAATAAGAAAATTTGGTAAGGGCATATGATAATTTAATCGTTCACTGTATATACAGTCAAACCTGGGCCCTGTCTTACAAAGAGTTACGATTAATGCAAATCAATTGCAGGTCCTCCAATCAATCGCAAGTTTGCAGTCTCCTATCTTTTTTTTGTTTACATTGTTGCGATTGATATCAACTCTTTGTAAGACGGGGCCCTGTATATTGAGGCCAACCAAGGGAAACAGAAAAAGTGGCAAGTGTAGACTGGTGGCCTTTCTAGACAGTTTCTATTTTCTTTCTCGAGGGAGACGAAAGACATGGCCACTATAGACAGGTGACCTTTATAGGAAGTGACTTCTCGGACGCTGATTATGGATGACCTATCAAACCACTTTGTATCCAGTGTCGTAGAAAAGGTGTCACATACGTTGCAAATAATATTATATATATTGACTATACACACTAAGAAAAAATGGTGCAAGTGTGCACCTTTAGGGGTGCAAACCGATGCAACAATAGCAGCACCTTTAGGGGTTAAATCCTGCACCCTATTTAAAGGTACAATCCTGCACCCTTTAAAAGGGTGCCAGATTAAACCTTTTAGGGGAAATACTACCCTTTATGGTTCATTCCTGCACCTTTAGGGGTGCAAACCGATGCAACACTAGCAGCACCTTTATGGGTTCAATCATGCACCCTTTAAGAGGGTGCCAGATTGCACCTTTTAGGAGACATGTCAGTACCCTTAATGGTTCAATCCTGCTCCATTAGGGGTGCAAACCGATGCAATAGCAGCACCTTTAGGGGATCAATCCTGCACCCTTTAAAAGGTGCAATCCTGCACCCATCATCGAGAAATACTGGTAAAATTTGCTCGTACACAAATACATATTAAACATGCATGATGTTTCTTGGTTAGTAATCATATAATCAATATATCTATTGCTAAAACGTGAATCTAATTGTAACATGATCAGACAAAATAATCTATTGGTTAATGATTGCCAAAGGAAAATACAAATCACTAAATTGATGTGCATTGTCATAATTTGTTTAACAAATCATGATAAATGTACTTTTATGTGAACACGTGGAAAGTAATCATGAATATGCATGCAATATGCAAACTTTTATTTTGCACCCTTTTTTGGTCGATAGGGTTCATTTTTGTGGGAAGGGTGCAAAATCTTATATTGCACCCTTTTTTTAACCCCTTTTCCTTCAATAGGGTTCATTTTTATTTAAAGGGTGCAAACTCTTATATTGCACCCTTTTTTGCACCCTTTTTTCTTAGAGTGTACGAGGTAAAATCTCCTATGCGTCATTGGTATAGACTTTTAAAAGATATATTTTTTGGGGAAAATCACAAAAATTAAGAATAAATTCAAACATAAATAAGTTTTATTCACACAATTTCTTCGATAGATATATTCATTAAAACACCCCCCCCCCTCTCTCTCTCTCTCTAAATTCATAAAACAGTCTCCTTTTTTAAGTGTATGCTTAGATACAATATTATATGACAACTCCACTTATGTGTAACTCTTGAAGCAGCTGATGCTATCGTAAGTCAGTCTAATTAAGCTGAAGTTCAGAAGAAGGAAGGGTTTACCAGGTACCCAGCTGCCAATCACCCGACCAGACAGTGTGGCCTTTGAAAAGCACGTTGGATCAAGACAAAGGAACTCCCACTTGGTAGTGATCAACGATCTTAGACCGGCTAATCCGTCCGTTGTTCTTTTGGCAGTCAAAAGCCACGTTCCGTGGGCCAATTTCCAATAGGATTCACCCATTATTAGAAGTAAGAAATGGGTCTTCTTTTGAAGCAATACAGGACTTCTTTTAAAGGGATATGTCAATTAATTGGTGCGGTTTTGTCTCCGTTAATCCCTTTTATGGAGTTGTTCAGAGATTGACGTATGCTCTGAAGGTACTTTTTTTAAAAGACAGGATCGGTTTGGGGCTTTTCGGATGAACGAAATACGAATTCGGTTCTTTCGATCGGGCTTTTAGGATTTGTATTAGGAGAACATGAAAACATTCCCATTCCTGTGGTGGTTTCGTTTGTAATATAACGCTGGGTAGAATTTCAAAGCATGAAATGATTTCTCTCTCACAATAATCAACTCATGGATGCTTGTAAAAATCCATGATCTAATTATGGATCAAATTTTTACCATCATGAATTCCTCAATAATAATTATGCGACTAGATGGATTTGAATGCAGCATTTCTTTCCTCTCCATTGAATTAGTTTGCATGAGCAACTACCAAGTCTCGAATTTACCAACGTCTTTTCATCATCATCATCTCTTATTTCATCACATCATTATTTAATACATACATGTTGTATCATTTTTTTCGTTCTGTCTGTGTTATATACATTATTGAAATGTAATCATATAATTTTCATTTATTCGTAGCCAATACCCATAAGTATGCCTGGCGAGTATTACATATGAATAAAACTGTAGCAAGTAGATTAGTTCTAGTCTGCTCAAGTCAAGAATAGACAACAATGTAAACAACAACAACAAAAACAACATCAACATTTATTAAATAGTCCTTTGGGTTGAAAATAGCTGAAAAAAATAATAAACTAAAAACTAACGACCGAATAAATAATATTTTTCTCCTGTTTAATCTATCCCTATGGATACACTTCATACAAATACAAGTTTATAACACCTTTGTGTAGTTTATTACCAGATCATAAAAAGATGACTATTCTATATTTGGGGGCGGAGGCACAATTTAAAATCAATGCACCTCCCCCCCCCCCCCTATACCACCAAGAAAATGAACCATTTTTCTACAACAAATTCTACAACATTATTATAATAATTATGTAAATAATCACTGCACACGCAGCTTCAAGTCATAAACACTCATGTGCGCCAGCACAGTGACCGCCATCGAGTGGACTCCTGTACAGCGATTGGTCAACAGCTAGCAGAAGGCGTAATACATCACACGACAGCTGATAGCTATGGTCAGTCGATAGACACGCACGCCAGATATAGCTTGACCAAAAGCGAGCTTACAGACGCAGTGGTCAGCGGACGATTCCGTGTCGCCGCTCCGTAAGGTATTACATAACCATCCCATCAATAAATCCATTTCGAGAGCTATATTCCACCAGAAAGCAAACACAGAATGCCATGTACACATGCGTTTGTTTTAACACGCAAATACAGACGTCATAAATAAATGCGGAACTCATTTCCTACTTGTACAGTTATCCTGTAATTCGGAGTGGACGGCGTACGAAGGAATCATCTTAATCTCTTTATTTTATCCAGATTAAAAAAAAACACCATGGGTGTTTTGCTCTTCACGTTCTCATCATGACGTTTTGTAAATTGGATGCCTGATTTCGCGAAGGAGATAGCAGACGTTTTTGACAACATTTGAGAGAGTCATCGACAATTAATATTGGCGTCTTTTATCACTATTTTCATCTTGAAAAGATGCCGAAATGGCGGATCACATCCGACAGATAAGAACGATGCTGTGTATTCATCACGAATGAAGTATTTCTACAAATTTTGCGAGAGTGGACATATCATTTCATTCGGAGGAATTTGATTTTGTGGATAATCCATTGGTTTTGTACAACTGGAGCTGAGATCAGCGGCCTGTATGGGGCTTGAGACGCACGGCTCTGCGGCCGCGGCGGGGAGGATCCAAGACAAGATGAGCCAATTGGACTCCAAGCCCATCGACACGACTGAGGTGTGGATTTTTCACTTTCTCTGGACCTTGTTTTACAATTTCTCCTATACAGTTTATTTTTGTTATTCTTATCCGTATACCTTAACTAGAGTTTGTTCCAAAATGGTGCTTCAAGAGAATCCAGAGATCGTCAGGGTCTTAAACGTTTTGTGAGAAATGAAAGCTAACAGTATCTGTTCTCTGTGAACTCATTAATGTCATTATTTATCGTTTTCCAACACTATTTCTTTTTTTAATTCAGATGTACATTAAGGCATAACATTCATATGCTTTACACTACACACACACATTAACAACAAGAAAGTTATAGAATAAGTAACCTTAATATTTAGTAATGTTTACTTTATACAAAAATAAAATGTGCACCACTGTTGACTTTTTAGCAGATTTAAAGTTGTAATGATAACAAATAATGAGCTCACCTTGTTATGAAATTCTGAGAGACGTTCTGAGAGACGTTATTTTGTAATGTTATTAATATTATTCTAATGCCATAAAACTAAAATTGACATACGAGTGAAATTTATAGCATTGGTCAATAATACCAGCACCCCGATAAACACGTTTGTCTTATGTAAAGGCCCTTTTTTTTACATGAAAAATTCTCAATATTTAAATGTAGAAAAATTTAAGTAATGTATTTAGGCCTATTAGTAAAAATAAGATAGGAACAATTAATTCGCAGAATCCTCTAGCTCATATACATTCACTCACATCATTCAGCAAACAAGACATGCCCTTTTGCTAAGGCAGATTGGAATATTTACACTGTATTATATTAACTGGTTTACAAATTTATAAGTTTGCTAGACTTTTTCTTTTGCGTTTAAAAAATCTCTGTATGTGCATTTAGTTCAACGTTTACAAAAATAAGCAGCCAGAGGATGCCAGCCAGTGGTGAATCTAGGGGCGTCAATAATTATTAATTATGGGGTTTTCCAGATATTTTCAGAATTTTTTCGAGCTAAACTGAACCCCCCAAAAAATTGAAAACCCGTTTTTGTTTGTTTATTTGTTTGTTTTCTCATTTGCCTTTGTTGTTGTTGGATGGGCGTAGGCTTCGGGGGTGGCTCATCCGATATTTGTGTTTACCTGATAAACTGATGCGGGATCCGTTACCGTCAACAGAACATGTAAAACATGTAATTACAATAAAATGATGCAAACAACAATAAAATATAGCAAACCGACTAACAAAGAAAATGCAAATGATGATTCGACAAAAAAACAAAATAAGTTTAAAAAAAGTTAACTCATACATTTTCATATAGGTATGGCGGAAAACCTATTTCAATGGTATACATGTACATATATATGTTTGTAAATTATTTTGTTCACAGTTATTCCATAAGGTCCTGTAGAATTCGCTTTACTCGTCGACATCATTCAAATCATTGTACTGATAGAAGATAAGATTTCTTGTCACATTCTCGCTATCATCCACTCTCTAATTTGAAAGTGTCTCGGATATTTACATGTAGCAACAATACACACGAGCAGATTACATTTTAACCAATCGGCATTGGCTATTTTCTATCATATTTCTTTTATTCTTTCTCCAATATCAATTTACATTCATTGAAATAAAAAGTATTGTGTATTTCCAGTTTGATATGCATTGATTGAAACATGCTGTAGAGTCCATGAACGAAACGTTTACTATGTTTATCATACTGGAAGAAAACAAATCAGATCATCCTTCATTTAATTCAGCATAATTATATACAGTAAAAGAACGTATATTATCTTTGGAATATATTATGGAAAACAAATATTCATCCAGGCTATAAACATGGCGTAAGTAAACAAACTTTTCAATTTTACCAATCTGGTGAAAAGGGGCGTATAGAACTAACTTGCATAATCATGATATGGAATGAAATGAATGTTAAGAAAGTGAAGAACGTGAAAAGGGACCAATTCATTCTCTATCTTTCTTCTTTTAGGGGGGGGGGGGCAAAGGTGGCACTTTTAAGTCTTTGTCTACGTTTGTTATGCTTTTACACGTTATCGGCCACGCGTATGCGTTTTGCCGACACGGTACAAGCCTTTATTTCGATGTAGATATTTTATTGATCGCCTTACATTGTCGCACCCCTATAGCATACCATACGTACTATGTGTCAATGAACCAATTGATGTGTTTATATTTGTTTTACGGGCCGTTCAGAATTTGTCACGCTTTCGTCCTCTATCGCAATTGCAATAAAAACTCTGTACTACTGTGACTATGTAATGTGTTAGTTCAATTGGTTTTTGATCAAAATGGAAATTCACAATACAAGGGCCATTTGTTGTTGTTTACCTCTTCCAATGTTCAGCTTCAGTAATTCTAATCGCAGTTAGCGCTTGAAAAACAAAACATAATCTGCATAAAGACGACAATCATTTTTGAAGTGTTAAGCGTGTTTACTAAATGTATGGAGTTCGAAATTAAATAAGCTTTATTTGGGCCCAATATTTACATCGTCTGTATTATAAGCATAATGTAAAGCACTTAATTTAAATATAATATTCATAAAATGCACTTTCAAAATCATAAATGCGATAGGTATATATATATATAAAATATACTGCATTTTAGTTCGAATTTATCGAATTGTTTTATAATTTGATTTGCAAAATTTTATGAGAGCGCATTTCGAGGATGATTATTATGTTTATCAATATTCATTGTAGAATTTATCATCGTCTGTTTGAAAGGGAGCAATATGTATGATTATTGCAACTTCTTTCGAAAAAAAATAAACTTAAGGCAATTTCAATAGCCTTGTGCGTCACCTATTGAAATGTGCGTTCGTGACAATGAAGTATTACGTAATCCAAATATGATTTTTTTTTTGTATGGATTATGCAGTGTATTGTAATTGCTCATGATTTGATTTTTTGAAAATAGTTGAGATCTTGTTGTATTATCAATGGCAGTAATATAACGGCCTTCCTGGGGACAGTCAACGATATATACATGCTTATCAACAGAGCACTTAACATCGCCTCCTCATTATTTGTTCCTTCCACTTTAATTTAATTTTCGTTTTTGTTTCCTTTTTCTTTATTCCATCGCTTTTATCCTTGTTTATCCATCCCTCCTTTATCTTCTTCTTCTTCTTCTTCATATTCTTCTCCTCCTTCTTCTTCTATCTTCTTCTTCTTCTTCTTCTTCTTCTTCTTCTTCTTCTTCTTCTTCTTCTTCTTCTTCTTTTTCTTCTTCTCCACCACCACCTCCTCCTCCTCCTCCTCCTCTTCCGTCCCTTTCTCTTCTTCTTCCTTCTCAACTGCAGAGCAAGAGTGAGAGCTGCGCCGGGTGTGGAAAGGCGATTATTGATCGTTACTTGTTGAGGATAGGGCGTGGTCTGAGCTGGCACTCATCCTGTCTTCGATGCCTTGAGTGTGATGAGAGTCTCAGCTCGCATCAAAGCTGTTACTTCAAGGACCAAAACGTCTTCTGCAGGAAATGCTACTCGAGGTGAGGAGGGAATGAATGGTGGGGGTGATGATGATGTTGATAGTGGTGGTGATGGTTGTGGTGGTGATGGTGATGGTAATGATGATGGTAGTGGTGATGGTGGTGGTGGTGGTGATGGTGGTTGTGGTGGTGATGGTGGTGTTGGTTGTGATGATGGTGGTGGTGATGATGATGATGATGATGATGATGATGAAGGTGTTGTTGATGTAGCCTACATGTAGTTCGCTTAATGACTTCGGTGGAAAGCAATTTGTAACCATCGTTTTTATTATAATTAGTATTATGATGATGATGATGATGTTGAGGATGAAGATGATGGTTATGGTTATGATGATGGTGTGGATGATGCTGGTGATGGTGATGGTGATAAACTGATAATGGTGATGAAGATGACTCAACCCACTACAAAATTAGGATTATAGGAAGTTGTAAAGTAAGGAGATATTGAAGAAGAAGAAGAGTAAACTGAAGAAGAAGGGGATAATGGGATTGTGATTGTGCATGGTATGCCGATGATGGTGATGGTGTTGATGATCGAGACGATGATGCTGATGATGATGATGGTGATAAAGGTAATGGTGGTGATGATGCTAATCATTTTGACGATGGTGATAATGGTGATGAAGATGACTCAACCCACTGCAAATAGGGATTATAGGAAGTTATAAAGTAAGGAGATATTGAAGAAGAAGAATAGTAAACTGAAGAAGAAGGGGGGAATGGGATTGTGATTATGCAGGGTGTGGTTTCTATGGTGATTAAACACAATTTAAAGACGATGTTTCTCACGATGGTGATGTAGATGGAAGACACTATTGTTGTAAGGAAAAAATGAGCAAACGAAATACAGAATACAATGTTTATGAATATAGGATGAACGAGGTGAACAATATTATTGATAAATGTAGCCTACAATAAATAATATTTTTTCTGAGTATATATAAAAACTGATTTTGTAGTCCTAAGAAATCTTCGCTTGGTGTTGTGTTTGCTAAAACACGAAGCAGAAATTATCACAAAGTTTTTGTTCTACTTCCAAATGTACAATATTTTCTTTTTTAAATTTGAAGGTCGAGTTGCCCCGGGCAAACACCATAGCATGATAATATATTAGGCAACGTGGGCGTATCCTCAGGTCATATAGGGGCAACCGGTCGCCCCTCCCACTCAAAACAAAACAGTTATACACTCCTCGGGATCATTGTCGATTTTCGAATAACGATGTTGATGATGAGGATGATGATAATGATAATAATAACAACAACAACAATAATGATGATAATAATGCGATGATTATGATGACTTTAATGACATTAATGATAATAATACTAAGAAGAAGAATTGACTTGTTGAGATATGATTCCAGATGTTTTAGAAGAAGACAAGTGAAGTTCTATTGCTTATAGAATATTCCAATCTCCATAATTTACCTCATATAATGTTTCTATTTCCAGGGAATTCGGCACCAAATGCGCCCGCTGCCTACGGAACATCGACGCTAGCGACTGGGTCAGGCGAGCGAGGGAAAACATCTACCACCTCGCTTGTTTCGCCTGCGACAGCTGCAAGAGGCAACTATCGACAGGCGAGGAGTTTGCCATGATTGAGAATAGGGTGTTGTGCAAGTCACATTACCTTGAGTTGGTGGAAGCAACTTGTCGCAGCAATGGAGACGGCAGTGGTAAGCAACTTCTTATTATTATAGTTTAGTTTTATTCCCCAAGTCTTTCTGAAGTGCAACATAATAACTATTATTCAATTCCAATTTCTGCTACTTACTTTTCTTTTGCTTCACTTACACAGACATGCCAGTGACACCTGAGATACATATTGCAATTTATCGAGCTTAAGTTTATGCTTTGTCATCAATAAGTGTTTTTTTTTAAATCTAATTATGTATAATATTTTAGGCATCCCCTGATGCATTTCCTGGAGTCGGAAGAAAAGACTTACGGGTTATAGGAATTTCACATTCCTTTTTTTTCTTCCAGGCAACTTCGAGAGGTGCAGCAGGGGAAACCAATTTTATTTGTTCATACTTTGTATCCTGTGTGCCATTCTATTGTACCTTCTATTGTATGTTTGAAATGCCAAATAAATAATAATAATAATATCTTTTAATTTATTTTCTGTTACAATATAAACAAAAGAAAGATTTGTACTTTATTCAACATAATACCGTATTGCTGCAAAAGAAAAGAGATTTTTATTAAAAAATCTCACCTAATATGAATATTTACTAGAATTACATGATGAAATATTGAATGTACAGTCACCATTAAAACACACACACCCTTCAAGTACACACACTCTCTTCGAAAAAAGGAGATAAATGTTAAAATGTCACCGTTGTCAAAAATTACGCCTTACATAATTATCTTTGAATAGAAGATCATTAGAAAAGGCCAGTACAATTAAGCCATCACTGCAAAATTAGTGTGGGGTGTGTGCAAGAAAGAATAAAACCAGTAATGAACGTACTACTAAATACCCTGACAACCAGGGTCTCACCCTATTAAAGGGGGGGGGGGTTGCATGAGAATTTGATTAATGTGTTTGTAATAAAAACATATTACTGGCCTTGATTGTGAAGTTAATGTGGTTGTTTTGTGTACCCGATGCTTTATCACGGGTTGTTATTTAAAAATGAGACAACTTCTCTCTCCAATCCCGATGTAGAAATGTGTTTAATATGTTGCCAATCCATTTTTGAAAACGCCCTTGTATGTGTCAGTTTGACGTCGGAGAAGCCATACGAATCACTACAATGCTTTTGTAAACATTATGATGCAGGATTTATCTCAGTCTTGATGGAAAACACATTTTCTATTTTTATGATAAATACGAAGACATAAAATAATTAACTTGTTTATCCGTTTCCTGGAGGGCGTTTCACAAAGCCTTTTTTCAGTGACAAATCTGCTGATAACCAATCAGGAGCAAGGATTTCAGTAGCTTAAAACAAAAACTGTCATTTGTCACTGATGACAAGTTTTGTGAAATGCCCCCCTGATGGATAGGCGTAAATACTTCGTGACGTAGTGCAGAGGTGTCGGGCAAGGGGTGTAAAGGGGCGTTTGCCCCATTACAAAAAATATGGGGATGTTTCCAATATGTAGCATTTGCAGGTATGCTCTCGAAAGCTGTATGTCTAACAAGCCTATTTTTTATAGTTGAATCGATGCCCCTGGAATATTGTTTTGATTGAAAAGTGTGTTTAGTTATTTATACTTGTTTGACCTATATGCCTTCAAAGAGTCGGATCCAGGAGTTAAATGGGATATACGTACCCCCTGCCAAATTAATTCTGATATACAGTTAACAACTAAAGTATTCATGATAACAAGTTTTTTAATTTTTAAGGCATGTGTAGGCCTTAATTGATTTGTCCCGATTTACGTTTCTTGAGAATTCGACACATTAAACTTTATATCTAAATGTATTCAATAAAGGGCCTAATTCGACCAGTCAAACCTTTATTCTTGAGTAAGGAAAAACACCGTGACAAAAACCTCAAATTATAAATAATTTAGTTGTTAACTGTCCTTTACTACACAGCATGCAAGGCACAAAATATACATGTATTGTTCTTGTTTGCCCCTGGCCAATCCGAAAATGTGTCAATATCTTCTTATCATTTATTTACTTATCGTCATTTTTGTGTGTGGGGAGGGGGAGGGGTCAACGTTTCCTATACTCCCTGGATCCGCCATCAATTTCATATAAAGACGTAGAAAACACGACGGCATTGTGGGTTTTCTATACTACTTTCTGTCTTCTATCTTTAAACACTTTTTTGAATCTTTTTATTTGAAACATGATGTCTCATTATTGACTTACGAAAACGACATGTACAAAAATACTTGTTATTCCAAAGCTAGAGAACCTACGAACAAACTAGTAATCTTGGTTTATAAACTTAAAATGAAAGTTACACATTGAACATATACAACCGATCATAAAACGCTTAGAAATAAAGACAGCTATAGCGTTTTAATATATAACAAGTTAAATTCGTTTCATTTGTATTTTCATTGCCTGTATGCATCATCTTCTCATCTTTGTCTTGCTGCCCCAACATTTTGGGGAATTTTGTCTACCAGTTCTTTAAAAAAATCATTCATGGTCCAATAGTTTGTTATACGTTTAAGATGTAAACCTCTCTTTTTTCAAAGCAAATTTGGGGTGATGGAACCCCGGCCTTTATCTGTTGGAATGTATACCTGAAGTCCATTTTCTAATATTTTTCGAAATTGTGCCACCTTTTTAAACAGACTGACTTTCTTTTCCCAATAGTGTACCTTTCTCAGATTGAATACTATTGACAATGATTGTATTTCAAGGCGGATTGAAAACAATGAATAAAATTTTGCTCTTTTTTTGACGACCAGGTTCAGAGTACGGTGGGGAAGGAAGCGGTAGTGAGCGTCTGCAACAGAAGACAAAACGGATCCGGACCACTTTCACCGAGGAACAACTCGAAGTCCTCCAGGCGAACTTCAACGTCGACAGCAACCCGGACGGGCAAGACCTCGAACGCATCGCCCAGATCACGGGGCTGAGTAAACGAGTCACGCAGGTCTGGTTTCAAAACTCACGGGCGCGCCAGAAGAAACACAGCAATCCGCACGGGATGGAGACGCCGCCGGGCGGGCTGTGTACGCCTGGTGGAATGGTGATGGGAAGCGGTGCTGGTGATGGAGGGGGGCTGGCCCCTTCTGACGGGTACACGGGTGGCAGCGATGGATGCTTGTCGCTAGCTGCGAGGAAACCGTCCCCATTGCCGCCTAAATATGGTGAGTAAAAAATTAAAAAAAATTGCAAAATATTCGTAGTAAATTCGAGAATTTAGTGAGCACTAATATATATATTTTTTTTTTGCTCCCAAAAATTTAAATAATCGCACCCCCCCTTGAGCGCCAGGGGGGGGGGGGGGGGGGGGGGCTTCTCCAAAAAAAAAAATCCCAGGGATCCGTCACTGGAACCCCCCCCCCCCCCCCCCCCCACCCCTGCCCTCTCCTTACGTCCTTGTTAATGGCGACAGACAGTGTCATGTCTATAATTTATATGAACGTTCTGCATATACACTGGGAAGAAAACTTTTAGTAGTACGTGCATACACAATGCAGTATTGTGAGGTACATGTCATAGCGATGATAATTATAATTTTTACAAGAAATGGGAGGAGGATATACTATACGGGGAGGAGGACCAAGGACTTGAACTGGGTCGGGAAATACCATTTTTCACATTAATGTCAAACATTGGTATTTCCCGACCCATTTCAAGTTTTTGGTCCTCCTTTCCGTCTATAATTTATATCCTCCTCCTATTTCTTGTAACTTCTGGGGGGGGGGGGGGTGGCGTTTCACAAAACTTGTCATCAGTGACAAATGACACTTTTTGTTATAAGCTACTGAAATCCTTGCTTCTGATTGGTTATCAGCAGATTTGTCACTGATTTTCGTCATTTGTCATTGAAAAAACGCTTTGTGAAACGGGCCCCAGGACCGCTTCATCTTTCTTTCATGACGATTTGTTATTACCTAGCTATGCCTTTCTTATTTACATTCCATGCCTTTTTGTCTGTTAATTTACTTATTTATTCATTTTTCATTTTTACTATCAGTTGACATGTTGGATTCCTGTGGCAAGTGTGGCATGATCTACTGCCTCTGTGAGAAACTCGCCATCTGCTCGTCCACCTCGTGACAGAAGGAAGTTTCGTGAATGGCGTGAATCACCTGACACAATCACGTGATGAACTTCACCATAATCACTTGACCCCTGTAAGAGAACATTAAACTATGAACCAAAGACACACAACTTCTTATGTGTAGGAGATTAGAAGGAGAAATATTTTCAGCTTCGAAATCTGGACAGAAATATTTAAAAGACTGAAGAAAATTATCAAACGATAATCATAATATTGTCGACCAAGAATAGGACATTCTGCATACGACCTTGTGTGTGTGCTCGGCGATAGGTTTTGTAATGTTATATGTCAGAGTTAGAGAGAGAGAGAGAGAGAGAGAGAGAGAGAGAGAGAGAGAGAGAGAGAGACGGGGTCGGGGGGGGGGAGCAAGTTTGAAAAGAGTTGATAGATAAGTAATGAATTTGTAATAAACCATATTTGTATAAGTTATGTTTTGATGGAAAGTTTCAGTGCAATATTTTATAGTTTGTAGGGGAAAGTCGTTGACATTTCTACCATTCAAAGTCTTTATCGTTATTTATCTTGTCAACATTTTTTCGAACATGATAGCGTTCTTGTGATTTTTGTTTTACGGTGTATTTTTAACGGAAGCGTTCAAAATTATTCGTATTTCTTGTTTACGGGATAATATCAAAATTCCTTGTTCATTTGTTCATGTTGCAATGATTTTTGTTTCCAAGGACATGGCAAATCGTGAAGGTGTTTTAGATAAAGAGATATGTTTATTTGGAAAGAAGTGAATATTTGTGAAAAGTGAAAAGTTTATGTTGTTTCAGTAGTTCATTTCATTCCACCACACTGCTTCTTTTAAAATGATGTGTAATTTCATTTAAGGATGTCATAACATTTTGAAAGAATCATTTAAAGTTCAGGCCCTAGTGCGTGGGACTTCTCGTTAAATAATAATAATATGAAAACACAAAAAAGCAAAAGTGCATTCACTGGTCAGGGCCAACAGTGCGTTGACGCCAGAAAGGCATTTTGTATTGGATTTGAAAACATTGAATATGTTAAACAAACGAATAATCTATATCAAACGATCGTTTTAAAATTGTAATATGACAGCACAAGGATAATTTTCATTTGAATATTGGTCGAAACAAAGTCAATCGATGCGTTCTGCAAAGTACGGAAGGGGGTCAGATAAGATTTTGGACAGCTGTTGGCAAAGGGCCATTTATTTCTTGTGCGCAAGTGTTCTGCGCATTGTTACGTAACGTCGACAATGTGTTCCATTTTGGATTGTTCAGTGATGTGGAAAATTAATATTCTTGTATTGATCAATGTGAGATTGTTTCACTTTGCCCAAACGATCGGCGACCAGTTGAAAATACTGTTTTGCCAAGATGTAAAATGGTTTGTTTAGCTGTAATACAGACGTATAATTTAAGGTGAATTTCTTTTAACGCCCCAATGCACTACTTATAGCTAATTGCGCCCTCTATATACCAAACAATGCCTAATCGGTGACCATTGGTCCCCATTTCTTATGTTAATTGAGAGCTTATTTTAATGAGACAACCACCTGTCAGTGACCATGTAGGGAGGTCTAATGTTCTAATGTTCTAGAGGGTGTACTTGAAAAGCAGTTTTGTTAAAACTGAATGTACCTACCCTCTATTTTAAATAAAACTTGAATAAATAATAAATAAATAATCCCTCCTGCATGGCCAAACTAGTTCAGTGGGGCTTTAAGACCAGTTTAATTCCCAAGTGCTAATTATCAATTCATTAATGTAATAAAAACACTTTGTAGTCTGTTTTGTTAATGTTTATTTGTGATAGTATTTTCTTTTAACTTTGCAGTGCAAAGTCTGCCGCCGATGAATAGCTAATTTGGTGTTAAATGAGAATGGTTTTCACCAATCCCAGCTGTGCACAACTAAAAACGCATGGTGATTATGATGTCAATTGTTTATCTGCATGTACTAATCATGTTTATTAGAGATATTTTGACATTTCATTGATCATCATTATAATTGCTTGTAGTCGAAAATGTCCATCCATGTCAAGTCATGTGCATCATTCTATTACGATTGTCATGTTTGATTGATCGGTGCTCAGTGAATTTTTGCGTTATTGAATGTGAAATTATATTTATATCTATAAACTATGTCACAAGATGTATGATTAAATGTTCGAAACAATGGAAAAAAGGCATCATTCGCAATGTGAATTTGCTTCATCCGGGCCATGCCCTTGCTCGTTTTGTATGGCGGGTGCAAGGAACTGATATGTTCGACTCCAGATAGATAAGCATATACATCATGAATACGGAATGTTAAAAAAGATAAAGAAAATTAGAGAGAGAGAGGTAGATAGATAGATAAATAGATAGATTGATATGGAGAGAGGGAGAGAGAGAGAGAGAGAGGGACTCGGAGATAAAGAGAGAGGTGGGGGTATAGTATAAAAGATAATGTTGAGAGGAGACGGGTGAGAGATGGAGGGACAGACAGAGCAAAAGAAAGAAAGAGCAGAAATAGATTTCATCGATAGAAGCAGAGAGGGGAGGGAGAGGTGGGGGGGGGGGGGGGGGGTGAGATTGAAGAGATTGAAAGAGGGGTGGAGAGAGTATGGTTAGAAGAGAATGTAAGAGGAATGATCATTGGTTAAAGAGACGAAATACATAGCAAGACAAGACAAGACAAGGAAAGAAAAGAGATAGATGGAAAGAGAAGGGGACTGAGAGACAGAATGACAGAGCAGAGAGAGAGAGAGAGAGATAGCGAAAAAAAAGTTCTTGGTATGTCGTAGAAAATCAGAAAATCAAATTTAAGGTAGAGAAAAGAAAGCAATACAGAAATAATGAGAGAGAGAGGGGGATAGTTAGAGAGAAAGAGCGAAGGGGGTAAACCGCAACAGCATCAACAGAAGAAAACAAGAAGAATGACAGAAGAATATTACAGAAGTGAAAACTGTAAGGACAGGTCGGGAGAATAAAAGTTAAAAACAACATTAAATGGACAGGAGCTGAGCATGCAAGGAAGCAATTTTAATCAATCTCAAAGAAGGCAAATATCATGCATATTTCTTTCCATTACTTTGGACTTGACGGTAACTTACATTTTGCACGACACCCATTTTGATCTGCTTTTTATTGTTTTTTGAAATATTAATTTATCTAAACATTTAGCTACTTTCAACATTATGTTTGCATCATTTTGACATTATTATAACGGTGGGATGATGTGCAGTTGTTGGAGCTGCCAGAGATATGAATTTTGTGACCAACTTAAATCGAATTTTCTCACAGACAATACTTGACTTCTCGGAAGCTTTTCTCCAGCTTTTCTCTTCGGCTTGATCCACCGGGCATTGAGCCGCTCGCAACCCGCTGCGAAGCCGCTCCTTTGACATCAGCCTCCCTGCGGCGTCGAACAGAAGATCTATGAATGACCCCATGCTGTAAACCCCCTTAAACCCCCTCCCATCGACACAGGAGGTCAATCCCCTCTACTCTAAAGACCCCCTTGCCAATATCATCTTTGAAGCCTTCAGTCCACTCACAACAAAGATCCTCAAAAACCTTGTCTCTTTAACACGTCTAAAACACACAAAGGAGGGAGGATCCGTTTTGGAAGTTCCTCCTTCTCACGATCTTTTACAGTTATTGTTCACTTCGAGTGGGACAATAAGTTTGCCTTTCTTATAATCTCTGTCATAGAATTCGTTTAGTTTATGATATTTACTTAGTCGGGATAGACCCTCATAAAGAGAAACTTCATGAAGTACAAACAACGATTATCAGAACGCAAAGAAAAGTGTCTGTAAAAACTGGAAAGGTACGATCGGCCGGGGTGATAT
The DNA here is from genome assembly GCA_035222895.1 of Strongylocentrotus droebachiensis. NCBI lineage: Eukaryota > Metazoa > Echinodermata > Echinoidea > Camarodonta > Strongylocentrotidae > Strongylocentrotus > Strongylocentrotus droebachiensis. The sequence continues at coordinate 30,067 of JAVYIG010007018.1, read as the reverse complement.
TTGTAGAATGAAGGGATGGCTGGGTATTCATTATGGTAGACGATGAAAGTTAAAGTACCTCTTCCCTTAAGAGCGTTTGAAGAGGTTTTCATCTTTAGAAAGCCCTTCAGCTTTGGTGATGAACAAGGGTGCATTTCATTCTACCATAATAAGATAATGCTCTTACTCAGTCAGGAGAACCAATGCTAAGTATCTTTCTTAGGGACAGTTAATTCATACCATGCATTTTTATAAATATTAAATACAGATTGCGATTGTGAGGGTAGTGTGTCAGTTTTCCCATCAACTGGCTAATGCTATATGCCGAACTTGGCTAATGTCTCGCCCAACTATGATATACTTTAACTGCAAATGGAGCAAAAGTAATCTGAATTGAAAATTTGATTGACTCAAGACATGCAGTTTGTGAGACAAATACCCTACCCTCATCTACCCGATATTTTTTTACACAGTGTGTTTATTCATAAGTTTAAAGTTATAAGTTTTTAAAGACAAATATATGAATGCAACAATATGCGAAACGAAAGTTCAAATATATAGTCTAAAGGACAGGATGGTCTGTTTTTGATTACTTTCTACAAACATGCGAAAACTTATGCACTTCTAGATTAACGCACGCCCACATTTTTGAAAACGTCATAAAAGACATTGAATACGATAACATTTTATATATAACACAATGAATCTGCGCAGTTAAATTTTTTCAATTTGCTTTATCACAAAGAAACATGCACAGCAATTAGAGGGGCTTTATTTTCCCCTCTCTTTAAAGCGTATCTGCCATAGTTTACAGGAGGGATTAGACTGCCCTGCAAGGTCACTGGACAGGTGGTTATCTCGTCAACTCAGCTCTCAGTTAACATAAGAAAAAGAGGATCATGGGGGACCAATGGTCACCGATTAGGTATGGTTTGTTATATAGAGGGCGCAAGTAGCTACAAGTAGTGCAGTGGGCCTAGTATAACAAAACCGTGACTTAATTATTCTTTATCATGCAACTGCTCACTGCACCTGCACTTGCACCACACCCTCTTGGTCACTCAGTTTTTTTCGAAGAGAGTTATGTCGCCAATTCTTTTACGAGGCCGCCATCCATTTCCAGCCTAACCGCTCACGATGGTGGTCTCCTGCGTTCCAAATTACCTCTCTAATTTATTGAAAATATTTCATATTTCTTATGTTATTGTATGCTTCGTACATGTTTATCGAATGATATAATTGTACATGATTTTTCATTTAATTACTTTTGTAAACATTGTATTCATTGTATTTGTTATTGTTCGAAATTTTGTACTTTGACTTTGAATTTGTATATTTTTGAACGCAGAAATAAAATCAATCAAACAAACAAACAAACAAACTGTTCCATCAAATATTTGTATTAAGTTTGATTTATTAAAATATCACGCATTTCGTGATTGATGACCTGGGCATTTTAAAACGATATTATAACCTTTTCTCAGTGAATTATGTTATTTGTTGCGAGGTGAAACGTATCTTATCTTATGAAGAAGAACATTTTATGCCTATGCAATATTATTTATTTAAAAGCATATTTAATGATACATTTGGTGCAAGTTATGCGTTGCTTTTGCTTTTCCATGAAAATAGCAAGATTTTTAAAATGTTCATAACACACAATTATTATGTTTGATATAATTGTTTATAAATTAACACAAAAATCACTAGTAACATAATGAGGAACATAATAATATCTTAAACTAAGAATAATAGAGATCTTATATCTTCTACAATTGAAATAATTTCAAGTAAAGTATTGTCCTACAAAATATCTACTGTATCACTAAAACATTAATTAACTCGAAAAAGATTGTTATTTGGGTCTAGCACTTATGATGGTAGTGATGGTGGTGGTGGTGGTGGTGGTGGTGGTGACTGATTAAAAAGGAAAAAAAAAGTGAATAGACAATATGGAAATTGGTTGAGAAAATCACAATCATATAGATATGCCAAGTCAATTTCGCTTATGAGATTTAATTTTAACTTGTGATGAAGAAGAACATTTCGAGGGGGAAGCAACGCCAAGAAAAGCAGAATAATCCAGCCATTATCAACAGAACACCCCGAACTATATTCGGGACACTTCTGCATTTATCTAAAATTCTCATTTATTCTTTTAATATTCTGAGAGAAATATATTATGGAAACTAAAAACACTTTTCGTGCCATCTTCTGATCTTTACCATTTGAGTTTGAGTTTATTAACAACAAAAATAAGAACAAGTAAAACAGTCGTGACAGAAAAAATTAACAACCGTTAGTATTGTCGCTATCGTCAACCTCCTTAAATTCAAAATCAATAACTCTGTCAGAGTGGCATATCGTCTACCTTTTCCCCCAATTTCCCTTCGATTAATCAACCAATATTGACTAGCCTACCAATCTTCTTGTCTTCCCATTGCTCCCGACACCCTTAAAATTCGATTTTTAAATCATACTAGATCCCCTTGTGAAGCAATGAGTCCCCCGGTTCGCAATTAATTTGCGCCTGTTGCGATACATTATCATGCTTTCTGAAGATGAAAAGCTTTTTTCTTTCTTCATTATTACACGCTGTCGGTTCGCCTTTCCAAGATCTATTCAAGCATTTAGGTCTCCGAAGGTGGACCGACACCCCGCTATTCCCTTTTCTCTGTCACCCCTCCCTCCCTCCTTAAAACCATTCTTCTTTCCTGTCTTGGTATCAAGAAACTGAATCGAGGTCTCAGGTCGGTTGATGTTTATAGAGAAGAGGGTAATGCTCTTTGAAAAGTTGAATTGAAATTGCAATAAAGGTCCCACATTTTCTCGGGCAATTAGTGACGCGGCTTCGCAAATCGTTTTATAGTAATGTAAGCGGTTTTAAATAAGTTAACGACCCGGAATCTATTTTGTGATGTTGTTTGTGCTGCATTTTCTCAATCTGTCAATAAGCCTACTTTTACTTTGCTTTTTTTAAAAATAATAATAAAAATAGTAATAAAACTGATCACACAATCCTGTGAGATACAGGGTTCCTGATTCGTGTGGGAAACTTGTTTGTTTTCCCCCGATATGTCGTAATAACCAATATACTGCACATTCATTTTCATTTAATAGTATTAACTTGATATAGCATCATTAATTTCATGTACTAAGATTAACATGAATTGAAAGTTTCATAACCCCGGTGAAGGATTCATTATACTAGTTACGTTCGTAGTAGAAGAAAACAATGATGGTGGTGATCATGATGAGGATGATGATGACGACGATGATGATGAGGAGGATGATGATGATAATGATGAGGTTGATGATGATCGAAAAGTATTAATGGGATGGGAGGGATGAGCATTTTCCCCCATTATTTTTAATCCATGCTTGTTTTTTTTTCGTATCCAGGATTTTTCATTGTATGTGTATCTTTATTTCCTAGATGTTGATTTATTCTTTCCTTTTTCGTCTGTTCTTCATCGGTCCTTCATCGTTCATCCTTTCAGTAGGCGTTACGTTAGAGTGAAAGGGAGGAAGCCCAACGATCGAACAAAGGCGACGAAAACTGGACAAGAAGTGAGGACTTAGCCCTCATTAGAGAAGATTTAGCTCGCACGGTTTCCCCCACAGCTCCAATACGAAGATTCTCGGGGAGTAAGAGAGTGGTCTTAGGGGTGCAACAAAGACGCCCTACCTGTCAGTCACCTGCCAGCTTCGACTCATCCCGACCTCACAAACCAACATCCTATCACATCCCTGCCCCTCTCTTAATCTCCAGTTAAATGCTCTAACCCCATGAAAAGCCACGTAGGGTCTCTGAAAGGACGGGGATACTCTTAAGCCCTTTTGAATCCATTTTAGAAACGAAAATATGCCGAGGATACGAGCGAAAGTGAAAGAACAAAGAAAGAAAGTGACAAAATCATTCTAAAAGCGAACTAGTGAGGCATGGGGATAAGTCTGTGGGTCCCGAAAGGAAATGTGTAAAAAAGGAGGAGTAAGACAGACTGCGTTTTGTATTGATGGTTGAGGTCTTTATAGGATCAGAGAGGTGTGTGAATGGGAGGAGAGCGGGCCAGTGGCGCCGCGGTGTCGGTGGCGGACAGTGCCAAGAGAATGTTCGCCATAGAATGCGTACGCGGAGTCGCTCAATTGACTTTTGCGCCAAATGGAACATGACAATAGCTATGAGACTGTTCGAGCCGTGGTATTGGGCGCGTATCGACCGACTTAATGCGTTGAATAGACTGTTTACCGCACACGTAAAGGTGTCAATCATTCGTTTAAATGTGATATCATCTTGACAGGTCATAGCGATTGAAGCCCGATAGTAGGTCCATGCTCTAAGTCTAGTGAGTTCTCGTCGCACTTTAGAATCAAAACCCCCAAAGAGGATACACGCACTGGGTACAAAAGCTCGCTGAGGACTGATGAAAACCCCCTGCCAGTTAGATCATTAGAAAGCTCTCTAAGTTTCAAAAGAATTTATATTGGTGTGGACTGTTTGTTAATCGAAGTATTAGGATGAAAACGGGATTGACGGTGGAGATAAACCACCTTGCTAATTATCATTATTTGAAACACTTATACAAAATATGTGTCCCACAATAGCATTACATTAAAACAAAAAGGTTTTGGCCCTCCATATATAGGCTATTTTATTTAGTCAAATAAAACATTTTACAATTCGATGGAATGAAGTCTTTCTTTAACTCAAATAAAACAAAATACTTTCACATATCTCTCCTTGTTTTTCATACAAACAAAATGTTGAAGTGACTGCCATTTAGTAAACAAATTGTTATACATACCAGATATAGAATGAATATATCTCTCGTCTTCATAATATTGAATAAGTTTCTTCTTCAAAGAACTAACATTTTGAATTTGGTTATTAAGCTTTTGTACAAATAGTTGATGCTTAATCAAAGTCACCATGCAATTTAAAGCGTCGTTTCTTTTGTCTTCAAAACTAAAAATTACATTTTTAAAATTAAACTCTATCTGTATACTCGAGAAACCTAATTTATCCATTTCACCATTTCATTCCAGATTGATTTACTGCTTTCACAATTATAAAAGAAATGAACAATATCTTTCAGCTCTTTTTTTAAACAAAACGAACATATATCATTACTCACTATTTTCATCTTATACAGTTGCTTGTTCAAATACAGAATCCTACTTACTATACTGAAAATAGCTTAAACTGATATCTAGAATAAAACGATATATCATCCTATGATATTTCTGCATTCTTGGACATTCAGGGTATAATCTAAATGTTGTTCCCATTTCAGACATATTGAGGGTACACAGTTTGTTTTCCAAGAAAAAGTTTGTAAATATATTGCCAACCTCTATGTCATATATTATTATTTTGATATGTGACGGCATTAGAGGATCTACTACATTTTTTCACATTTTTCAATGTGCATTTGATTTCAACACTTTATAGCTTGAGATACAGAATAATAAGACAAATTTAATTTCAAGCAGAATATTTTTTCACATTGCTCACGAGTCAGAAGTTTTCCCTTATCATCAATCAAATCATTTATACATCTGATGCCTTTTTCATACCAATATCTAAAAAATACAGATTTGTGTCCAATTTGTATTGGGCTATTTCTCCACAACGGATAAGCTAACCGATCATCTCCCTCAGCACGAATCAACATAGAAAGAGCGTGAAATACATGCCTCCAAAAAGGATTAGCAACTTCATGAGACAATGCAGACAAATATTTATCACCAAACCCTAATACAAACGGTTTTGTTAAAAATGATCACATTAGAATGATTTAACATCATTACATATTCCTTAAACCATTCTTCGAACCCATGTTAATTTTAGTGACATGTTAAAAAACTCGATATCTGGCATTTTAAGTTCCCTTTCTTCATGAGTGTCAACAACCTGTTTCCTAGTATTCTAATTTTATCTGGTTTATTCTTCCATATAAAGTTAACGAACTTAACTTTTATGGTTTTCGTTAACTTAGCGGAAGGATCTGGGATGGACGATAGCATTACCCACTTACATAGCCTTGCTTGGGTATAATGTAAATGTAAGACCTGTTCTAGTCTGGAAATGGCAGATCAACGATGTAATGAAAATTTGATAAAATTGTGACGGAGACCATGCTTTTAGGGCTGTTTTAAACAAAAACTCCTCGGACACAAACATTTACCCTTAAGAATGATAAAATCGTGTAAAAATCATTGTAGACTTCAGATTTCAACAAAAAATTATTTTTAATATACGACCTTTATGAAGAAAATCCAACAGTCAGTGGATTTTATATATTATTAAGTTTTAAGCCGATGAAATAATTTGTTCGCAGTTTTAATTACATTTCAGATACATTTCGTTTATATTATGATATCATAAATCCTTTGAAAGGGAATGCAATAAAAAGTTACAAAGGAATTATGCCTCTTGTTATGAATTTACACGCAATATTCCATAAGCTAACATTAAAATGTACGTCTAAAGAAACAAAACCTAACGATTTACCAAAGAGTTATTTTCGTTGTATTATAATATAAATTCATTCACATTGTCAAGATTGTATTACTAGGCCTTCCGTTCAGATATAAAAATGATAATTTTAATTGCATTGCAATACTCCAAGATTGTTTAAACAGTACATACCGATAATTATAATTATAAAAATTATACCATAATGAATTTGGTTAGAATGTTACCCTTACCCCAATCCTGGGGGGGGGGGGGACGGGGGGACACGCCCCCCATGAATTTTCAGGTGGTGAAATGTCCTCCCCTCCCCCACGATTTGGGGATAAAATCTGTTTTTTCTTCGCGCGGGAGTGGGGGGGGGGGGAACTGAATTCAAACAAAGATTAAGAGTCGAGAACGGTAAAACGAATCGTCTTCGTTCTCTAATGATTTAATGAAACGTCAAAGCTTCCATGCTACGCGCGAGAGGGGGGAACTGAATTAAGACAAGGAGAGTCGAGAACGTACAGTACAACGAAACGTCTTATTTCTCCTATAATGTAATTAAATGTCAAAGTTTCCGCGCTTCGCGCGGAAGGAGGGAAACTGAATTTAGACAAAAATTTGGAGTCGAGAACGGTAAAACGAATCGTCTTCGTTCTTTAATAATTTAATGAAACGTCAAAGCTTCCGCGCTATGCGCGAGAGGGGGAAACTGAATTTAGACAAGGATTAGGAGTCGAGAACGGTACAACGAATCGTCTTCGTTCTTTAATTAATAATTTAATGAAAAGTCGAAGCTTCCACGCATCGCGCGGGAGGGAGGGGGAAAAACTGAATTTAGACAAAGATTAAGAGTCGAGAACGTTACAACGAATTGTCCTCGTTTTTTAATATTTTAATGGAACGTCAAAACTTCCGCGCTACGTCAGACAAGGAGAGTCGAGAACGTTACAACGAAACGTCTTCTTTTTCCAATAATGTAATAATGTCAAAGTTTCCGCACTTTGCGCGGAAGGAGGGAAACTGAATTTAGACAAAGATTTAGAGTCGAGAACGGTACAACGAATCGTCTTCGTTCTCTAATAATTTAATGAAACGTCAAAGCATCCGCGCTACGCACGAGAAGGGGAACTGAATTCAGACAACTCAGACAAGGAGAGTCGAGAACGTACGGTACAACGAATCGTCCTATTTCTCTCATAATTAAATGCAACATCAAAGCTTCCGCGAAGAGCGGGAGGGGATGGAACTGAATTCAGACAAGGATAAAGAGTCGAGAATGGTACAACGAATCGTCGGCGTTCTTTAATAATTTAATGAAACGTCAAAGCTTCCGCGCTTCGCGCGGAAGGAGGGAAACTGAATTTAGACAAAGATTAGGAGTCGAGAACGGTAAAACGAATCGTCTTCGTTCTCTAATAACTTAATGAAACGTCAAAGCTTCCATGCTACGCGCGAGAGGGAATTAAGACAAGGAGAGTCGAGAACGTACAGTACAACGAAACGTCTTCTTTCTCCTATAATGTAATTCAATGTCAAAGTTTCCGCGCTTCGCGCGGTAGGAGGGATACTGAATTTAGACAAAAATTTGGAGTCGAGAACGGTACAACGAATCGTCTTCGTTCTCTAATAATTTAATGAAACGTCAAAGCATCCGCGCTACGCACGAGAAGGGGGAACTGAATTCAGACAACTCAGACAAGGAGAGTCGAGAACGTACGGTACAACGAATCGTCCTATTTCTCTCATAATTAAATGCAACATCAAAGCTTCCGCGAAGAGCGGGAGAGGATGGAACTGAATTCAGACAAGGATAAAGAGTCGAGAATGGTACAACGAATCGTCGGCGTTCTTTAATAATTTAATGAAACGTCAAAGCTTCCGCGCTTCGCGCGGAAGGAGGGAAACTGAATTTAGACAAAGATTAGGAGTCGAGAACGGTAAAACGAATCGTCTTCGTTCTCTAATAATTTAATGAAACGTCAAAGCTTCCATGCTACGCGCGAGAGGGAATTAAGACAAGGAGAGTCGAGAACGTACAGTACAACGAAACGTCTTCTTTCTCCTATAATGTAATTCAATGTCAAAGTTTCCGCGCTTCGCGCGGGAGGAGGGATACTGAATTTAGACAAAAATTTGGAGTCGAGAACGGTAAAACGAATCGTCTTCGTTCTTTAATAATTTAAAGAAACGTCAAAGCTTCCGCGCTATGCGCGAGAGGGGGAAACTGAATTCAGACAAGGAGAGTCAAGAACTCACTGTACAACGAATCGTCTTCTTTCTCTAATAATTAAATGCAATATTAAGGCTTCCGCGAAGAGCTGGAGGAAGGAAACTGAATTCAGACAAGGATTACGAGTCGAGAATGGTACAACGAATCGTCTTATTTCTCTCAACATGTATAATGAAACGTCAAAGATTTAAAAAAAGAGATAATAAATGAACCGGTCACCAATGAAAGTACACGCCGTGAAACAGAATAACTAGAGAGAGAGAGTGTGTGTGTGTAGCAACATACCCCCCCCCCCTTGAATCCGCCATTGATAACGTGGTATAATTTTGAAAGTAAATGTAAAGGTGACATCACTGGCACGTATTGTGTCCCCCCCCCCCCCTCCATGCTCAAGCTCGGATTGACGCCCTTGTTTGCGATCATTATCTTACTAAGACAAAAAGAAATCGTAAATACTATCCTTTGAAAGGGAATGAAATAAAAAGTCACCGAGGAATTATGCCTATAATTGTTATGAATTTAAAGTAACGTAATATTCCATAAACTAAACATCAGAATGTACACCTAAATCCAATCGAATCCAAAAGATATTTGATATAGCGCCTTTTCCTTGCAGTTACGAAGCGCTGCACACACGCTCCACAATGTTTTGGCCACTACATATGTATATAAACAAACCAAACACTAAAGATTTTTGATAGTATTATATAAAATAAAAATCTTGCTATGAAATTAATTCAACTCGTTTGTTCACAGACGCTACATAGATATGACTTTGCATTCACTCCCACAAAAATGAAGGTGTGGTATAGTGGTTCATTCCTTTGAATCTCAATTCAAGGGTAGAATGTTCGAGACTCTGCCCTTTTTTTCTGTTTAACTTGCATTAAATTTCTCTTTTTTAAATATGTATTTTTTTCTTAACATTTAATTATTTTGATATTATGTATTGTTATTGTTTAATTTCGTATTTTATCCGTTTATTCATATGTATTTTAAAGTACCATGTACGTACTTACATGCTGAAAACAGCTATGCCAAGCTGAAAGCAAATTTTTTAATCACCGTATATAAATAAATAAGCAAACAAACAAACAAACAAACAAACAAAATGAAACGCTAGATATCAAGGCCAAGGCCATTGGTGGGATAGTTGTTGGAGAGGTTTTATCATCTTTGTTGTAGCCTGGCTTCCAATTCTTACTTTCTTTCTTTTCCCCTTGGGGGGGGGGGGGCTTTCTGCCATTTATTTGAGGCACGTGCCTCTCTTAGCTACGCCACTGTTTTCAGAATTACAATAGCACCAATTACAATTTTAAGAGATGGTCAAAAATAAAAAAATAAAAACCGCAGATAAACCGGCTTGTATCTCAAGCCATAACCAATGATCGCCCCTAGTCATACTTATTTCATTTCAGAAACGAAGCCGAACGATCATGCAGCCTCCTTAAGCCGCTTCAATCGGAAATTGACATTGGATTAATTTTTTTCGAGCAGGTTGAAAATGGATTAACTCCAGACAGCTGAATAAGTAAGCTGATTGCAGCAGATGCTACCCGCGTGAGAAAAAAGTAAAAATGTATTCGAATTTAATATTTAAAATAATTATTGTGTCGTGGTCACGTGTCAACCCATGGGGATGAGAGGTTAAACGTGCTATGTGTCAAGTTAGAAGCAGTCTTACTCCCTCTCTCTATTTATCTATCTCCCATTTCTTTCTCCATTTCTCTGACTCTCCCTCTCTATACTTCTGCTGATACTCCGATTCTATATATCACTCCTCTTATTGCCATCGTTTATGTATGACCATGCAGTGTTTTGCCATCCTGCTCTCTCTCTCTCTCTCTCTCTCTCTCTCTTTCTCTCTCTCACTCTCTCATCATCCTCTCTTTAACTCACTTTCTTCTTATTCTCCTCTTTCTTGGATGTTTTCTCACTTCATAACACACGCCCCCACCCCCTCTCTCTCTCTCTCTCTCTTTTCTCTCTTTCTCTCTCTCACTCTCTCATCATCCTCTCTTTAACTCACTTTCTTCTTATTCTCCTCTTTCTTGGATGTTTTCTCACTTCATAACACACGCCCCCACCCCCTCTCTCTCTCTCTCTCCCTCTCTCTCTCTCTATCTCTCTCTCTTTCTCTCTCCCTCTCCCTCCCCCTCCCCATCTCTCTCTCTCTACCTCTCATACATTTGTTTTATCATTCCTTTCTTCTCCACAATACCATCGCCTAAGGATGATAAGTCTTTCTGTTATTCTTAATTTATATCAACATAAACCTATGATAGAAAGTAGGTCCTTGATATCGAGCACCCGTGATCTTTATTCTTATTTGGACTGCCTTTGAGTCATTTTAAAAGGTGAAGTACACAAAATTAGGAAAAAAAAACAAAAGACGACACAGCAAATACGTACTTTTTAAAATTATCAAATAGTTAAGATGTCTATTTTCAACGAAGACGGTGTGAAAAACAAATTTACCTCTGTTTATGTCCTTACATTTCCCAGTGTTTAATTTTTCAATTTCATTCTGTCAGTTTTGTAGCAGATATTCCTGTTTTGTATAACACGATTGCTGTTTACCTTCGGGTTTTTTAATAGCAGTGTTGATGGTTTTCATCGAGCATCGTCATGCAATGACGAATTCATTAATTATTTTCTTCTTATGAATCGAAAACATTTTGAAAATAGTATATCTTTAGCTCATTTCAATGCCATGCTTCATTGCATATTATGACTGTAGTTATCATTATTCCTGAAGTTTTTCTACATTGTATGTGTATCGCTGTTTGTGTGTTGTTTTTGTAGTTATAGTAGTATTTTTGTTTGTCTAAATTGAAATTGAATTTGTCTGGTGTTTGTATTTTGGAAAGATAGTGCTTTCAGAAAATGTGCACTTTATTTAGTTGAAAAGCATGAATGTCTTTTTTTTTGTTCCGGGGTGGGGGGGGGGGGGGGGGTTGCTGGCTTGAAATCTCAATTTCAATTTATGTTTCATAACACCGAAAGTTATCATTATTCATTGATTTATCTATTCATTTATTTTGTGTCTTTTCCTTCTATCTCTCTTTCTTTCGTCCTTCAAGTTTTCATTCAATTCTTTTTTCTTACTTCCTTCATTTTTATTCACCTTCCATATCTCTGTATTGGCTGCCCATTCGACGAGGGAGGGAGGGGGCACGCCCTTAGTGCCCCCATATCTACATCTGTTCAGTGGGCCTTGAGAGAAAAACATGGAACCCCACCAACAAAGTGGCCTATACTGACTCTGTGTGTAAGGTATGGGATATTTTCTTCCTGCCCTCAAGGTTTGTTCATAGACCCAGCACAATGAGATGTTTTCCGAATTTAAACCAATATTTTCAAAAGCGGCGGTGGGTCTTCGAATATAGATTTTCAACTTATCTCTTTCACGGGAAGGTCGGCCGGAGTCGGCTAGGTTTCCGGTCGCAGTTTGGTCCTTTACAGTGAGGCGACCAACAATCAATGAACACTTAAAATTTCAAGGCAAAACCAAACTAACTATTCCCAGCCTTTTAACACTTCTTTCTCAGTGAATGTGTAAAAATCACTTTAAATTCTTTCATGTCAAACTGTTCATGACAAATTATTGACAGAGCTGATGGCTGTGTTGATAATTGTACTATTTAGAAGCCATTAGTATTTTTAGGAGGAACATATCCATTCAAGAATGAAATCGAATATGCGTCCTTGGACACGAATAAGTGATTTTCCTGAGCAGACGACAAGCAGACGACTGGGTGGAAGAAAATGAGCATCGCGATCGATTGATCGTATTATCGGTTTCCTGTATAAACCCGCTCAATTTGATGTTTCGATGCGCTTGCAGTCGATAGATCACTTAGTCAGGATTATCCGATGTTCAAAGCAAGTATTACTTAGTATTGTTGGTTTAAGTGGGCTTCAATGCCGAAGTAAGACCTCATTAGTGCCCGTCTTTGAATAAATAAATGTTTTATTACAAGATGATGGGGACGAGACAGGAAAGAAATCGATGTATCAATGAAAGTCAGATTATCAGTACAAAAGTATACACCCGTTACCGGACCCATCGCTTCCATAATTCTTTTCTTTCTCTCTCTCTCTCTCTCACTCTCTTCGTCTGTCTGTCTGTCTTGCTTTCTCTCTTTATTCCCCTTTATAAGTATAACAAAAAGCTTTGGAATGTTCCTACGGTATAAACATTTCCATGAGCATCATAATTCTGGGCATGGGACTGAGCAGAGGTATACGTAGACGTACTGAGCAGAGGTATACGTAGACGTAGTGAGAGAGGAAAACGACAGAGAGAGAGAGAGAGAGAGAGAGAGAGAGAGAGGGGGGGGGGGGGATATATTGTTGCTACATGGCAGTGCCAGTGGAAGCTGAATAATTTAAAGTATTCACAAAATTACCGGACATTCGTTAAAATTCTCTGCTTCTTTTATTTGCTTACAATAATATCTTCTCAAGCAAACATTTATACTGTACATTTACATCTTTTTATAGAAAATAGTCGAGGTTCGCTTGTTGTATCTGCATAATAATGATAATATAACACAACATACAATCATTTTTAACAGTACACAAATATAACTCTCTACAGCTCTTGAATATACAGTAAATGAATAAGAAAACAATTTGTTACTGGCGATTCATTTCAAGTGAATTGTTAGGCGTGAATATATGTAAGTACTTTGTGTGAATTTCCAAGATATTATTCTTTCTTCCAATAACAATAACAAAAACAAAAATGTGACTGCGTGATAAAATGTAATATGTATTGTAGTTGTTCAATATCGCAACATTGTCGGTACCTTATTTGTGAAGTATATATATAAAAGTAAAATGCTCTTGAGGAAAAACTGTCTGGTATACTGTTTCATCTCATTATAATAAAAGATTTTTCAACTTAGAAATCCATTCAAGGGCGATTTCGATACATTGACTAAAGAAATAAAGTTCAACTTCTGTAATATGAAATTGTGATATCTTGTAAATAGCATATTTCAAGTTTTCAAACAAGGCTATTTAAATTGTCTATAAGGTTGATATTTTGCCTTTGCCATCAGTTGTATGTATAAATTCAATACATATTTCTAGGTAATGCTATGACATCATGGGACTATTATTCCGATCCTAATTTTAGTCGGATAATAGTTTTGAAGTTTTATACTGTTACTTTCCAAATCAAAAATGGAATGCTGATAGCTTAGTGTTCGTGGGATAATTGCATGATTGCCTATTTTTTTTCAAAGACAAACTGGTAATTTTGTTACATAATTCTACTATTGCTCAATCTTTGCTTCCATTTCTAAGGAAAGAATTCCATTCAAAAATGTAATCATTGTGTAACACATGTTTCATATATGCTATATATGCCAAATGATTTCAAACATAAGATGGCAAGATTTCGCAAATTAATCATTCATTATTATACCTCTTTCCCAATTTTCATAATGAACACCCATTAGAAAAACACATTAAACATAATTTAGAACACATTATGGCTGTTAGAACAAGTCATACCTATACCATTGGCACTACAACACTACGCTACATCTGATTTACTGTTATGAATGTATTGTGTATTCACCAGCCGGTTGGTATCTGAATATTTGGGCACTTCTGATGGTTTAATCACGGAAGAGGTTTACGGTACACCATGTGTAAAGTCCTCGAGGGACTGAGGAAAGTAGATAGAGAATAGAGGTGAGATGAAAGGCGAGAAAGTGGAGGTTAGAAGGAAGAGTATCTTTCGGAAGTGAGTTTAGTCCTGAAAAAGGACTGTAACCCAGAAAGTTTGGGCAGGATGAGAGGTTTGAGTAGAAGACTGGATTGAGTTGGAGAGTTGAGTAGGCGAGTAGAATTGCAGAGCAGGAGCAGGAGAGTAGACTCGACGTTTCGGACAGGTTGACTGTCCGTCTTCACTCCTTTCATCTCACCTCTATTCTCTATCTACTTTCCTCAGTCCCTCGAGGACTTTACACATGGTGTACCGTAAACCTCTTCCGTGATTATTCATACCACCATGCAAACCTTCAAACATCTTCTGATGGTTTGTTCTTTTTTTGATATTTTCTATATATAGTTCTTAATGGAGAGTATTTACACACTTGTGCATATATCGTTGAAAATAAAAATTTACATTGCAAAACGTACATGGATAATCCCAGTTACTTGCAAATATAAAAATGCACACACAGTTATGGCTGGTACTTAATCGGACATTGGACGTAAATGCTAGCTTTCAATTAGCAAACAGGTTTCTATTTCCTGCAAGGTAATGATAAATATTGTACTCTCTTTATGGAAAGGCCTACACTTTCTATTAAATCTAACATACAAGCATAGGGGACACCATGGAGGTGTTTCACAGAGCCTTTTTTCAATGAAAAATGACAAAAATCAGTGACAAATCTACTGATGACCAATCAGAAGCAAGGATTTCAGTAGCTTATAACAAAAACTGTCATTTATCATTGATGAAATGTTTTGTGAAACACCCCATGTCAACCATAGTACATCAGTGATGAATGTGTTACATGCAAAAGACCCCGCCCCCCAGAGGGAAAAAAAAAAAAATTAATTAAAAAAAAAAAAAAAAAAAAAAAAAAAAAAAAATTATGACGTACAGAGTCCAACATTTGAAATTAAAGTCCACCAATCACCAGGAAAAATAAACTGACTATAGGAATAATATATAAAATCAACCTCAAAACCTTAACCTGGTATTCTATATAGGTTGATGGTATTAGGAGTACAGTATGAAGAAAAATACAGGAAAACATAATACTCTGCATATAGGGTTCGCATGTGTGCGGTAAATAATCTACTCAGCAAGATGGTTTACTGTTTAATACTGGGAGTGTATTTAACTGCAATACCCCTTTAGAGATGGAATATTTGAGGCTCACAGTTTGAATACAGTATAGCAACAAGATCAATACAATGTTTGGGTGACTGGTACACTTTAAAACAAAGAAAGCAGGGGGGAGTGGTTAAGTGAGCACTAATTTTTTTTGTTTTTTGTTTGTTGCTCACCCCCCCCCCCCCTCCCCCTTGAGCAAAAAAAATAAATTAATGTTACCATCTAGGGGAGGGGGCCCAGGCCCAATACTTTGGAAGAGTTTTGATACAGTCCCTTTGTCAAAGAAATCTCTGCACACACTTTACACACATGTACCTCTCTGCCTCTTGTGGCAGACATTTTCTTGTTTTCACTAGCACCCACAATCACATTACTTACATGCATGCATTTTTATCAATACTGACTGGAGTCTTTTAAAACAGTTATATTTGAGATAAATTGTCTGTTTGGAGCACAAAGGGCATTAACTCCTATACTTAAATCCCCACCGCACTAGTTTGGCCAGAAGGGATTAGACCTCCCTGCATGGTCACTGACAGGTGGTTATCTCATCAAATAAGCTCTCAATTAACATAAGAAAAAGAGGATCATGGGGGACCAATGGTCACTGATAAGCCGTTGTTTGCTATATAGAGGGCGCAAATAGCTATAAGTAGTGCAGTGGGGCTTTAAGACATAGAGTCACCATCCTCCTGGCTCTGAACAGACCATACACAATTAGGCTACTTTGATATTCTGGTTCATCGTATGTAGAAAACTTTTGAGAGCCAGAAGGGCCTAACACCATGGGGAGTGTTTCACAAAGACTAAGATCCACTTTAAGTTGGACTTAACTATGGCAGGCTGTTGATGCCACTGGTTGCTATGGGCATTAGTCTCTCAATTATGATCTTCAGATAATATTTTTCCTTCAGTAATGAACTATCAGAAAATGTAAATTCTGTAGATTTGTGACCAATGCCAGTAAATGGCGAGAGAAAATAGTGGGAGAAACGGCCTGCCATAGTTAAGTCCAATTTAAAGTCGATCTTAGTCTTTGTGAAACACTCCCCTGTATGTATAAGTATAAACAGAGTTAATGCCTTCTCGCTCTCAGCAGACAAAACATGCTGTCAAATGGAAATTTCTGCTGTGTGGATGATGCTGAGATGTGAAATGGGCCAGTGGTTAGCTCACTGGTCTTGTAACTAAACAACCAGGGTTCAAAACCTGGTTGGTAAAAAAACAAACATAAACACAGTTTTAGACACTGCCTTATAAAACAGCTACATGTATACTGCACCAATGATTTATAAAATGGATTGTTCTTGGTACTCACGCAGCATTCCTTGGGCCTTACAAAAAATGGCTGAGATCTAGGGGTTCTAGTGGTGTCTGTTCAATACCGGTACTCTTTCATTGCGATAACAATCTGAGTCATTTCATAAAAAACTAACAATTAGAAATCATCACAGATTTACAACAGATTTACAGTTAATCAAGTGCAGTGATTTTGTATATTGCTTATTGAAACTTCCAACTTCTGACAAATGAAACAGAGCAAAGTACAGAAATAATATAACATTATTACTCAGATGATCCCCGTACTCCTGTACTCTGGCATCAAAGATTATACTCTATTACGATATCTGAGTATTGAGGGCAGCATGTATCAAACTCTCGGATGGGAGACAAATTTATTTTAATTTCAAACATATATTCGATAGGTTCTATCCGAGTTTTGCAGCTCAATGTGGAAAACAAATTCAACATGTTACTGCAGGGCTAAAAACACAATAATAATTTTTTTGCAGTAACACACAGTTTGAATATTAAATCAAACTGGGGATTCCATGACGATAATGCTGTGAACAAATACTTCTGCTGCTATAACAGGAGAAAAATACATCACTGGTGTTGGGCAGTGCAAGTGATAAAGGATTAGACTTTGACTTAATTAAAGGCTCTATTAGATGTGATGCTGTAAGCCGCTGCAAAAAACCGCCACAGGTGTTTTTTTTAGATGAAAATGAATGGCAACTGAACGCAACAAAAGTCTTAAGGGTAATTAATGAGGTCTGTGTTATACCTTATGCCTCAGTCACACCATTGCATATTTGGCTTGTGTATTGCTGTGTATTATTGGCAAGCCGTTTTAACATTTATTCCTATTTCTTGATATCAAGAATTACCATTGCTTTACAACAGAAAATCATTTCTTGATATCAAGAAATAGGAATAAATGTTAAAACGGCTTGCCATAAATACGCAGCAATACGCAAGCCAAATACGCAAAGTTGTGACCGAGGCATTACGGAAATGTGAAGCGCAATGCACTATACATCATCGTAACAAAAATATTTAAACAAGGTTTAATTGGGTTCTGTGTACCTTTTTTTAAACCTTCCGTCATTGCTCTTGTAGTTCACCACGCTCTTTTGTTCAGATCCATTGTCCAACAAACAAAGGACCATAACATGCATTTTCCAAACGCATTTCTTTGTTCTCCTGATATGCAAGTTATTCATTACAATCCGTGCACCATACCACACGAAAGTGACATTTCCTATAAAGAGGTCCATCGGTATCAGTGTTGATATACGAAGCCTCGGTGGAGCAAAATACAACGAAACAAGTTATTTCTTGATCATGAACAGGTCTCTCGTACTTTGATGGCTTTCCTCAGTAGTTCATGCATGTCTATTGCTGGATAGTGCTGGAAAAGAATTATGAAAGAATGAACTAACGTTAAAAATGTATGAAAAAAAAATCATTGATAAACCAATGTCATGTGGATTTCATTTTTCAGTGATGAAGGAACAGCAGAAATCCATTTAATATTTATTTGATTTTTCATGACTAATTATGTCCCACTTATGTCTGACAATTTTCACTCTTTTTTTTGGTACATAATTCTCTTTCAAATCATTCATTCACCCATAATATTCTAAGTAAATTAGAAAATAATTGCTTTCAATTTAACTGTAAAAATAAAAAGGTAATATTTGTGAAGAATGGTCAAATAGCAAATAGTTCCTCCAAATACATTTTTAATCCATCCCATATAAAAAAAAGAAAAGGATTCTTCTCTATTTCTAATCACATTTAAAATAAAGGTGCATACTGCATAGAAATTTGCTCTGGTGACAATTACTATGGGATTTACTTTGTCAGAAGTATAGGGTTAGATTACGGTTGCAATTGGGTTTTGGGGTTGGATTAGGTTAGGTTAGGTTAGGTTAGGTTTAGGGTTAGGGTTAGGTTGAAATTGGATTTTAGGTTAGGTTAGGTTGGTTTAGGGTTAGAGTTAGGTTGAATTTGGGTTTTAGGTTAGGTTTAGGGTTAGGTTTAGGTTGAAATTGGGTTTTTTAGGTTAGGTTAGGTTAGGTTAGGTTAGGTTAAGTTAGGTTTAGAGTTAGGGTTAGGGTTAGGTTAAGTGTTGGGTCCAGGGTTGAAATTAGGAATACAGTTTGAATAATAAATTACTGCAGAGTAATTATTGGAGGAGCCAGTGTACGACCATATTAATACTTTTAACATTGCTAACGAATCCTCATATGAGTTGAGTCCAACAGCCTACCTGTAACATCTTGATATTTGTAGCGAAGTCTCCTTCAAGGATGATTTTTCTCTGGGACCTAATGGTATATACAGAAATGAAACATGTTTTTACATTTCTACAGTATATCATGGAGGATCACAAGCTAGAACTTGTTTAAAAGTATATAATTTATTCCTTTCTTTTTTCCTTTTATTTTGTTCTTCATACAAAGCCCTTTTGTGTATATGAGCAAGTCATTCAAAATTTACCAACATGCAAATCATGACAATTTGTTAGATGAATGCGAAATATGAACATCTTGCATGAAAAGTTTCCAAATGGTTTGTTACTGAGTACATTACTTGCTAGTACATAAAGATCACTACATAAATGAATAAAAGAATTAAAAAAAAAATGTCTACTTCAACCTTTCACAAAGTGTAGGCTGTTTTGTATTTTCCCATTTATCGTGATATCAACAGACTTACAATAGGTCTCGGACTTCAAAGTGATTTAAAGGCAGGCTTTACTACTTCAGCCAGAAGGGATTAGACCGCCCAGCGAGCCAGCGAGGTCACTGTGACAGGTGGCTATCTTATTAACTCAGCTCTCATTTAACATAAGAAAAAGAGGATCATGGGGGACCAACAGGCACCGATTGGGGAAGTTTTCTATATAGAGGGAGCAAGTAGCTACAAGTAGGACAGTGTGCCTTTAAAGTTAATCACACTCCTTTAAAAGATTGTGCGTATTTCAAATCTGAATAATTGTATTTGTGCTCATGACTTTACTTACAGAATCATAGCACAGCACACACAAAGAAGAAACTCTGGCTTGTCTTCATCACATAGTAGAGAGTCCCATAATCTTGTCACATCTGAAATGCAAACAAAACAAACACAGATTAAAACAAAAATATATATGAATGCAGGAAGGAAAAAAAATGTGAATCAGGAAAAGATATAACAAAAGTGAAGAGTGGGAATATGATGTACTGTTAAAAACTATATTATTCATACCCCATGTAAATCTGATGTTTTTTTTGTTGTTGGGGGGGGGGGGGTGATTTTTGTAACTGAAGAGTGGATTGATTGAATTATGGCCCTTTGTTGAATAACTTTAGATGTAAGCTTTAATATGTTCAGTTTCAGTTTTATTTTTCATTTCGAACAGAACAGTAATTTTGACAAGAAATCAGATATACAATTCAACATTCAATAATATAATACATTTTACATGGTTTAAAGTTATGAAATAGAAAGTATACATAAATATCCAGTATAATGTTTTTTTTTAAGTTTTTAAAAATAAACCTGTGGAATGTTACATTATCGAGAACCGTAAATCGGGACAGCTCAATTTTTCACATACTAAAACAATTAAAAAACTTGGTAAGGGTATGAATGATTTAGTTGTTAACTGTACATGTGATCTATGTGCAATGTTAAATTATAAAGATTTGTGACCTGCACTACCTCAGATAAATCTCACTGAGATGGTATGGAGATGTGGCTTGGAGAGAGGAAAGCCATTGAATACAGAAAACAATTCATTTCCTGGTGACTGGCTTGAAGCCCTGAGGCAGACCTTGTGATCTTCCTTTTAAAGGCTGGCTGTACTAGTTCAGCCAGAAGGGATTAGACCACACTGGGAGGTCACTGTGACAGGTGGCTATCTAATTAACTCAGCTCTCAATTAACATAAGAAAAAGAGGATCATGGGGGACCTACAGGCACCGGTTGGGGAAGTTTTCTATATAGAGGGAGCAAGTAGCTACAAGTAGGACAGTGTGGCTTTAAAGCATTTTACCACACCATATGTAAATGAGGCCTTCATTCACCTGCCCCCCTCCCTCCTCCATTGGCAAGCTTTATGAAACAGGACCAAAGAATCTCACCTGGAAGAGGAAACTCCTGGGTGAGCCACAGGGTGAGCCATCGGAAGGCAAAGAACTGAGGCTTCAGTTCCTGCTTCTCGAACTGCAGCCAGATCTTGGCATCGCAACGCTTGACCATCAGCATCAGCTGGTCCATCTTGGCGTTGATCCCAGATGGTGAGTCGTCCAGCGTCTTGATGAAGGTGTCGCGCATCTTGGACATGAGGTTGGTGAAGCAGAAGAAGGTGTCCGCTTCGGCGTGTTCTGCAGGAGAGGTGTGATGGTGGAAAGGGGTGAAGAATTTTAGATTATGTTAGTTTTACAATGAGGCCTTAAAAAAAAAGATGTTGTATTGCCCTTTGCGACTGACCCAAATTTTTTGAAATCGACGGTCGGCTTTTAATTTCTTTTTTTTTTAACCGTTTTTTGGGGAAAAAATGTATTAAAGCATTCCAAACTGAAAAATATCAGCCCAAAGAGGGAGTAAAAAAAAGAAAAGATTTACGACCGACCGACCCATGTTTTGGCACCTAAAGGGCAATACAACATTTTTTTTTTTTTTTTAGGCCTGACAATATTGCCTGGTTAGCCATGAACATGTAATTAATGATCAGTAAATATCTGAAAAGATAATTATCATGTACCTGAGTAATGATTCTACTTAAATACATGTAATGATTTGCTGAGGACAAAAAGACGACTCTCTGCACAAAATTGTATTATGGCGTTGATTTGTACTTTAATCAAATGACCAACGATGTGAGTCAAATGTCGTCGAACAACGCAGTTCTTGAGATCTTGAAGAATATATAATTCAATCTGCATAAAAAGAACAAACAAATTGAACCGGAAATTAGACATGTACCTTCAGTACCTTGATTAACACTGAATACATATTTGTCTAGACTATGAAGCTCTGAATTGTACTTCTTATATAAATAATAAACTTGACTGAACCATCAAAACATGTCTCTCTGTGTCATTATTGAATAATAACTGTTGTATCCTATCTTGCATCATGACCACTAGTCATCAAATACATATGTAGTCTAAATCATAATTATCTTCATGAAATATCTGCAATAATTACCTTGCAAATATTAAAGTGTAAACTACTCCAGTAATCCTTTTGTATTGGAAAATAAATCTCAAGCCATGTATATCAACTTCAACTTGAGCAAAATTCAACTTGCAATGTTATTATGCACATCACAACTCTTGCATAACTTTTCTCTAACCAAGTTAAAATAACCTAGCCCAGTTTGATTCATTTCAGACACTCAGTTAACATATAAATCCCTCATGCCTGTTTGATTTCTCCATTAATAATTGTTGTACAGATTTATAAGCTTTCATCAACATAAGCCCCTGAAAACACTCATTGATGTAAACAATGCAAACAATTGATGTGCTAACTTCAGTTTTGGTTTCATGCTCAAAACCTATGTAAATGCAAATGAACATAAACCACGAGAACTCGTTTTTCGTTACACATTTTCATTTTAGTAATTTGTTCATAAAGTCATTAAACCTAATATTAAAGCAAACTTACTTCTTGGGCAGGAACTATAAACTTTCTTAAACATAATGAGAGTCGGCCAAACTTCTAGCTTGACGAAATCTGCACATACGGTTGAAATTTCAAGCCTTCGGTCGAAACTTGTGCCTCGGGTTTTCTGACATGTTTCGAAGCTAAAATTAGCCACCTATAAACGGCCGTAAACCGAAAAACCTATGGTATCTTTCAATGAACAAGAAAAAGAGTAAATATCAGCAAATCCACTAGAAATAAGTTTCGATCAACGAAACATGTAACATCCAGGATTTTACCAAGTTAAGTTAAAGAGAGGGGATAACCACATAGATGTGGTAGTGACAAAAATATCATATTAACAGTTTACCCTAATCTGTCTTTGATCCTTTTATAGGACTGAAGGAATGATGGACAAAACCATAATTAATGTGTTGCTTTAGAATCTGATTTTATAATTATAATTTTAAAATAATCCATTGAATCATCCTCCATTACGATTGTGGTCGCCTCAAGTTTTGGAAGCTATCCGAGTTACAGTGTTCTTAAAGGGATCGTTCAACAATGTTAAATCTGATATGCATGGCCCTACATGTTATCAGTGTCTGTGAAATGGTGTTATAGTGAAGCCCTCCCTAAAAACAATTGCGCTAAAAAATTATCAAGAAGTGCCTCAAAAAGTAAAAACCTTTAAGTGACCGGTTCTACCATACTCGTTTTCCCAAAAGACTTGATAATCAGACAGGCGATCAGCTTGTAAAAATCATGAGGTTCCTGACTGACCTAAAGGTTTATAATAATCATTGCAGCATGAGCTAAATCCAGGATTTTGTTCCAGAATCTGAGACAAAGTTACCTGATCCCTTTAAATAAATAATTTCACAATGCACATCCATCAAAACATAGTAAGAAAGAGGGATAATCTAAAAAGGAAGATAACAAGAGAAAGAGGAGAAGAAGGACTGAGTGTTGGAGCAAGTGTGAAACAGATTAGCTGAAAGAAAAAGAGGTAAAGAGAGAATCTTGGTATACCTCGCAAACTCAAGTCCTTATCAGCTGCAAATGCATAGTAGAGAGGGCCGATGATCTCATTCATGCCCTGAACGTAGCCTTGGCCTGGGTTCAGCTTGGCATAGATGAAGAGAATTCTTTCTAAGACCTCCCAATGAGCCTCTTGACCGTCATCTAACGTGTCATGACCAAACTCCATCTTCATAGGCTTCTGAGAGGTTTTCATCTGAAGAAGAAAAAAGTCTTTATACAATAAAACCTGCTTTAGTGATCACCTGTCTACAAAGACCACATTTTTTTGTTTTCCTCGAAAATGGTTTCTCATTAAAACATGTACTAGAGGAACCTGTCTACAAAGACCAATTTTTGTGTTTCGCTTGGGCGGTCGCTGTAGACAGGTTTGACTGTACTTTATATCAGATGTATTCAAGGCTCATGTCCAAATTAATATCAATAGTATTATGAGTAGAGGTGTTGTTGTCCAGTGGATAGGTCTTAGGATTGTGAACCACAAGGTACAGGGTTCCTTACAAACAAGCATATACTTATGGCTTCCCTTGCAGTCATGTAAAATAAATAAATAACCAACCATTAATGCACCGGTAAGTGTCAGATCAATATGGTAAGGCTGTGACTTACATTTGTAATGCCAGCTCTAGACCTCGCCACAGCAACCGAGTGGAACATGGTGTGTTCTATTCGCTTCCTCAGCGTTTCTAGCGAGGTGGACGCGTCGACAAGCTCCTTGCATGGGTAGTCTGTAGCTATCTGGAAAAACCCTATGTCGGGCTGTAATCTCCTACAATAATAACAAGAAAATTGCTGAAGTGAGAGTAGTCAATTTTTATGCAAGAAATAAGATCAATCATCAAGACTATCTGGGGAATAATTTTGATTACATTTTTCCACTCAGAGTAGTATGATTATAAAGGTTATCCAAATATATTAACAATAATGCAATAGAATAGAATGAGAAATAAAGAATAAAGACATCCACAAAGAAAATCAGTCTTTTTCAATCTGCACAATTTTGGTATGATGGTATTTGGTATTTATTTCCAGTGTAATTTTGTACCCAGGAATTGTACTAATTTGTTCACATGAATATGAAATTGTGATTAATATATTTTTTGATAAAAATACCACCATCAGGGGAGTGTTTCACAAAGACTAAGATTGACTTTAAGTTGGACTTAAATATGGCAGGCCGTTTTCTCTCACCATTTACTGGCAATTGTCACTCAAGGGAGTAAGGGACGTACAAATCATGGTCACAAATCCACAGGATGTATATTTCTTGATAATTTATTATCGAAGGAAAAAATATTACCTAAAGATCATAATGGTGAGAGAAAACAGTGGCATTAATAGCCTGCCATAGTTAGGTCCAACTTAAAGTCGATCTTAGTCTTTGTGAAACACCTTCCTGGGCCTTTAAAAATCCCTAAAATCCACCAGCTTCCAGGAGCTCCACCCCCTAGACCCCACGCGTTGTCTGGTCGCTATGCTCCCTCACAGCACCGTCACCAAACATACAGGTTGGCACTTCAACTTCAATAAGTTTTTTGTTTTGGCACTTCTAATAAACTGGTTGAGAAGCCCTGTTGTAGGTTAGATTAACACACACTCCATTTCTGTTTCAAATCTTACAAAACATAAGTGCCTGAAACTGAGGCAGTCGAAAAAATGGCCTGCTACATACCTTGTATCTTTGTCAATTTGAAGAAGAACGTCATTGTCTTTGAAGTACTGCGACCACTGGCTGTCTGGTTTGGGGTTCAGAGGCTAAAAAGAAAAGACATAATTGTTTACCATGTTGCAATCAAATAGTTATTTTACATTTTTTGTATGAAAACTTACTCTGAAGCCCTTCTCAACCTTGACGTGTTGAACCACCTTGAAAAACTGCCTCAAGAACCGTGGCAGCAATGCTTTGACAAAACTCTTGAAAATTAAAAACAGCTTTGGTACAAAATAGAAGTACAAAAATAGAATTTATGCATGAATGTCTATTCTTAAAATTGCTATCAGGAAATTTTACATCTGCAAGGGCAAATAAAACATGAAGAGAGGCTGTATAAATATAAAGTCTTACATGATCTTCCATTGTAACGTCGGTCCTCTTAGTACTGTATTCCTTAGACCCGGGCTGTAAAATCATCTCTTCAAGAAAATCCTTGTACAATTGTCTGGAGTTTAAAAAAATCAAATCAAAGCACCCACAATATAGCAAAAATGAATTATTTGCTCCAATAAAAGATTGTGAATTAAAACCTGTATTTTTATTATCATTCAGACTATGATAGGAATTTCAATGCTTATTGAACAAGATTTTTATAATATTAAGTATAATTGGCTGATATTTCCATGAGGATATTGCAGAACGAAGGTTTTACATGTCCTTTGAATGCAAAGCTGCAAATTCTATGATATTTGATAAACAAGAACAAAAGAAAGCCCTATAATGAAACAAATATATACATGTATATCATTCCTGTATGAAACAGGAGATATTTTAAAAAGATCCTCTCACCTTTAGGGCATTGGTGGGGGGCAAGCTTGATATTTTTTTATTTAAAAAAAATTAATTCTCAAAATCAAATCAAATACTTAAATGAATCATATAATACTCTAGATATAATCATTTCAATGAGCAAAAAAAAGAAACTGTTAAAAATACATACATGATACTGTTGATGCATCTATGTCAATGATAAAATGTAAAGCAATTTTAGACGCACCTCTGTTTTGCTAATGCATCTTGCCATTCTGATCTAACTTTGGGAAGGTAATTTAACAAGATCTGGAAAATAAACATGAAAAAAAATATCAAGCAAGAATTGGCGTTAAATCTGAAGTGGAGACTGGAGAAAATTGACATACAGTGTGAGTCCAAAAAAAGTTTACACATAGAAAATTGCTAATTTTTAAAAAATTTATCTATGAACGGTAAATTATTATACATCATATGAAAGAGTGTTTTATCCCAAATCATTTAGTATAATTTTGTGTGGTATGTGTTTACGCTTGGATGAACAGGAGGATTTGTTTGCGAGAGTGCAAAAATCAACTTGCGCCAAAGTTACTCATGTGATGTTTGAATAAAACAATTGGGATTTGGGCATTAATTCGGTCTTTGCAGATCCAAATAACATCCCTAACAAAAGTAAAACCATGCCACACATATCAAATATCGAATATGAAATATCAACGAACATTTGTGCGCATGTGTTTGTGTGTGTGTGCCTTTGCTTCTGCAATCAGCATATGCAGTGCATTTCATTTGGTACATTCAATTCATTCTCTCACTCCACTAATCCCAACATAATACATACTGTAGGCATCACTTTGGCGCAAGTCGATTTTTGCACTCTCGCAAACAATGCCTCCTGTTCATCCAAGCATGAACACATACCAAACAAAATGATACCAAATGTTTTGGGATAAAACACTCTTTTATAAGATGTTTACTAATTTACTGTTAAAGGTAATACAAAGTTTTGGTATGGGGTCATGAATTTGGTTCAAATGAACACATTGGAAGCATATGTGATCCTAGAATATACAGTGATTGTTTTCGCGGTTGAAATCGAGTTTAAAGTTATGAAATTTTAAATAATAAACTTTTTATGTTGTATAGCTCCCTCTCAAGGTCAAGATATTAATTAAGCTATAAACAATGTTTCTTGACTGAAATTGACCGATTAGCTATTCCCGTTTGGAAATTATATATCACAACTACATATTCTGAGATTTTCATGGTCGCAGCTACCATTGTACTGCCGTAGGCGCTATTTGAAATTTATTAAAATTTACCGGGAGCACCGGTAAATTGTTATATTCAATTTTTCTCAAAAGCAGAAGTGTTTTAGAGGCTAATTTTTTTAGTGCTTATAATACATCTCCAGGGGCATCCAAATAAATCCAAATTGTAAAGATTCCCTATCCACCAAATTTTCAAAATTCCCCAAAACTTTTGTATTACCTTTAATAGATGATTCTTAAAATAATTAGCAATTTTCTAGGTGTAAACTTTTTTTGACTCACTCAGTATAAATGCCTAAATCAATCATTGAAACCAAATAATCAGTCCTCAAAATGGTGTTGTTACATGTCCAACACGAAATATTAATACATACCCAGTACCCTGATCAACTGAATGTCTGATATGTACTGTTTTCAGCTTGAATGGATAGAGTGGTAGTTTGCAATATATGCTTTAAAGGGGAAGTCCACCATGATCTTGTTTGAACAGAGGCAGAAAAATGTGAGAAGCAGGTCATGTCTGATATGTTACAGAGTTGCCAATTTTTGTTTGATTTAAAAAATCAGAACTTTCTTAATTTTCATCACATTTTGCTCACACTTTCACTGATCTGTTTCTCTAATTTGTTCTGCTTCTATTAAAACCAACTTAATATCAGGGTGGACTTCCCCTTTAAACACTTAAAATGGCAAATAGTAAAAAAAAAGGTTTGCTGTCATTTAAAATTTCTTTCTTGCTGGAATCAGGATATAGATGTTATCACAAGACCAAACAGATGCTGAGCCAAATCTGAACTAAAAGGTTAACTTAAATAATAAGTGTGAATAATTTGACACCAAGATCAAATTGAAAGAATGGGATCTTTTCTTGTCTTTTATAATTCAAATTTTAAATGGTGTACAATTACAGTGCATTGGGGAATTAATGAAGGATTGAAAACTCGGACATACTTTCCAACAAACTGATCTCATTCCTGCAGAGTCCGGAACACCTGAAGATAAAATTACACAGAAAAAAAATATTTGTAGTACATGTAACTCATCGAATGACTAACTAATTCTTTTAGCTGTTAACACAGGAATTTATATTCCATTATTTTATGAATAGTCAAGATATTTTTGTTCATCCAATCTTGAATTTCAAAGCGTGTATAGTCATAGCCATACTCATAGAAAATTAATAGAGGAAATTGTTGCTTTTTTCTTTTTCTTTTTTTCGAGGGGGAGGGGGTAGCATTATGGTTATTTGTACTTGACTAAAATATTGAAAAATATTACCAAATACAACGATAAATTAGTCCAAATATTAGTCAGGTCACTGATTTGTTTGCAACTCCGTCGAAGTGCATACTTCATCATGCGTGTTTTATGTTATGACATGTGACTGGGCTGGGGTCAGGGTAGACTGAATTTTCTGTCTGTTTCGTTCGTTAAGCCTCTTATTTGGGTAGGGTCGGAGCTGACCCTTCCCAAATAAGAGGCTTAACGAACGAAAGAGACAGAAAATTCGGTCTAGGGTCAGGGCCATTATTAATATTATGCAAGATTGTCATGAAAACGCAACCACTCAGTCTCAGTAGACCCTACTGCTTATTTTGTCAATTGCACTAGTGCCAGTAGTGGTGCCCGGCACACCCCCCCCCCCAATTGTAATGTGTGCATGGACACTGTCTTTACTGAACGTGTCATCATGCACATTGTCATTCGTCTTTCTTTAGATTTTACTTTTATTTTAAAATCAACTCATCTTTATGATCTAAGTTAGATTCAACTTCTTAATCTTACTAAATTCTAGGAGCGCGAGCCTAATTAGATCAACCCTTAGTTCTAATTCTAGACTAATATACTAGACCTACATCATAATTCACATTGTATAATAATATTCTTTCTAGATCTATGCATGATTGCAAGAAAATATAACATGACCGATAAAATCAAGCCCTTTTTGGATCCTACGTCGTCTACATTTCAAAACATTATACCGGCATATAACAAGCTCTTCTAACGTAAATTCCCATATGTGGGACTACAAAATACTCGCTTACCATTGAAACACATTTTGGACAGCTCCACGATATCTATTTTCGGACCTTTCAAGACATCTTCAAAGGACGAAACCCTGAAATATGAACAGAAATATACAATGATAATGTAGAAAATAACATACTAACAGATTAAATGGGACTACTAACATGTATTATTTACAAATAAACAAGAGGGAAACTCCCACCTTTCTGAGTAGGAGGCTGCCATCTTGGAATCATGACAATTGTTAGAAAAATCATGTAAAGATCAATATAAAATACTTTGATAAACTATTTAACTGAAAAATATTACTCAATTAATATTTAAGTATTTACAAGATTCGTACATGACACTGTAATCATATTCTAAGTTTTGTATGTTTTTATAAGATTAGTTACGATTTTATGAACTTATCTCAGATGAAATCGGAAGTAGATATCATTTGGTATATTTTTCATTAAAAATATGTATTTCCCTAAACTTTCATTGCATGCATACCTAAATTAACTTCAAATTTAGCTAATTTGATAATTGACCACCTCTCGGGGATCAATTCCACCGATTATGGGGGGCCGGGGGGGGGGGGTGACGGGGGAGGGGAGAGACCCCGGAGGGGAGGGGGTGGGGGGGGGGGGGGTGGGTGATCACTCTCAGGCAAGTGCAAGTGCTACCCACCCCGCCCACCCGTGTCTATAGTATAAGTCCACTCCAAAAATAACTTACTTTCAATGAAAGCAGAAAAACAGACAAACCAATCAAAAAAGTTTGAGCAAAATCGGATATCAACTAAAAAGAAAGT
>JAVYIG010007017.1:0-108358 GCA_035222895.1 Strongylocentrotus droebachiensis | reverse complement strand
TCATCTTATACCCAACACGTTAAATGTTTCTTAATGGACCTCTATCATCGCTCTTTAATATATTTCGTTTTCTTTTTATGTTTTCTTATACAAACAACATTTGCATGCAATCACCCCTACACATTCCATATAACACAGTTACTCATTCATTTTTTCATTTTATTTCCAATTCTCGTAAAAAATACATTCAACAATACATTATACATATAAACAAATATATATACAATACAAAGCATAATATGGAGGAGCTAACAGAGGCTATCGGCCTTTCAAAGACTGGGCTCCAATGGCCGCAGATACTTATACAAAGTGAAGAGAAAAGAAAGAGTGGGTAGTACAGTACATACACAAGTGTTTAAAAATGACAATTTTACTTGTGGCTAAATTTGCAGAGAACAAATATAATTGTCATGACAATTGACTAACCTGATACCACCTTCCAGAGTAATACTCCGCCTTAAGTTCGGGCACAGTATGCATTCCATGGGTGGTGATGGCGAAAATAGCCAAAAGTAGGACCGGGATATTGTAGAATGACGCCATGTTTGCTAAACTTGAGCCGTATTAAACACAAACTAAACCCACTAAGTAGGTTATAACTTGGATATGAACTATTTCTCGCAATATGGAACCCCGCTCTTACGTGGAGGACAATAACACCAGGACTTTATCTGAAATTTAGATGATGTCATATAGTAAACAGCGGCAGGGGGAGCGGTGATACCCGGGTGGTACCACTAGTTGCAGTATTATTATCGGGTCATCTGGATGGGGGGGGGGGGGGGGGGTGGAATACAGAAGATAACTTGTAACCTATTTCATAACACAGTCACACCAACGAGACCGACATCAGACCGACGACACACTAAACCAAAAAAGACATTAAAACTAGTAGGAAAGAAATGGGCCCTACCTTGTTTCATAAAACTTCTTATCAATAACAAATGCTAAATTTCTATGGTAAATTTGCTCTCAGCCAATCAAATACCACGGTTTCAGTTGCGTATAACCGATATTGTAATTAGTTATTGATAACAAGTTTTGTGAAACAGGGCCCTGCTCGGCATGGTGTCGATATGGAGTCACTTTTCGCGGTGTGACTGGGGTATAATGCTTTAAGGTGTGTTCCTCTGTCAGCGTGTGACTTATCAAGTTTTGCATAATCAGGCTAAATTGCTATTACTTCATTACCTCATGAAAGAATACAACATTTACTGTTTGTATTTAAAACCTCCATGACAATGCACATTTTATGCATTGCAATGCAATGCATTTTACATAAGTCTGACTAAAGTTCCACGGAAAACATATCGCAACAACGAATTCAAATTAAAGAAAATACATTATGCATTCATTTTTCAATGTTTAACCTCTTACCCATTGGTAAATGCGATTATCTAATTTATATTTTCGGAGAGAAAAAAACGCATCACTAGAAATCTGTTTTTTGTTTCGGAATTCTTTGATATTTTTATTCATATAAAGAAATGAAATATTTCGTTTGTTTCATTGTATTTCTGCATTTTTCAACAAAATGAAAAGTAATATACAAACTAGGTGCATATATATCAATAACAGAAGTCAAAATACATATATAATCATATCACAATATAAATCAATTAAATAATTACATGTTTAAAAAAACACATATACTTGACAAAATCATTCCAAATTGAAAAAGAATGCAGGAGACCGCTATGTACCTTTAAAACAAGGGATGAAGCTATTTGAAATCATTATGTTGACGGTTGTGGTTAATCCTTTATGCAAATGTGCCCTTTACCCCACCAACCATATATTTATAAACTAAATCGAATCAAATACCGTAATATATGGGTCATCAAAATGTCCGTTTTCAGATAAAATTTGGATGATGATGATGATGATTATCATCACTAACTAGATCGATGAATTTATTGTTTGCCTACTGGCCCCAATTTTATATACCGTAGAGCAACGACTGATCTAAATTACAGATCGAAATTCTTCAGATAAATCATGAAGCTTTGTTGTGGTGGACAATAAGCTCAATTGTTGGTTTAAAACGAACACATTTTTTGTTATTATGACCAGGAAAATTTAGATTTCATAAATTTGGAAACGTGGATCTAGGCATTCTATATTCTAGGGTATCATTATTGTATTTATATAAGTTAAATGTTTACTCAACTGAATATGATATAATAGATAAGTCATACAAATTACAAAACGATTGGAACTTAGGGGTTTATGAAGGCCACTTGAAATATCTAAAGTGATCAAATTGATAGCGGATGGTCTATGTCTGTGTGTGCACATAAATATATCATTGTTTACATTCAAAAGGTTAGAATCATGAATTTGAGATGGAGTTGCTTAATAGCGTTTCATTTATTGACGGTCCGTATTCTGCTAATTCAGTTAAAACCCTGACCCATGGGTCTGAAATCAAAATAATGGAAAACTTAGGTTTCAGACTAATTTCTCTTTAGTTTAAACCCGATTTAAGAAGAGAACAATCTTGAGTCCCGCCTTTGTTTTAAAGTTGTGTAGAATGATGAATGTGTCTTTATCTAGACAGTCAGACTATACACACTAGGAAATAAAGGTACAATTCTTCTGCAAAAGCAGCATCCTCTGCCAAATACGCGTATATATAGGTGGATGCAAACCTGCACCCCTATTGCACCCTTATTTCTTAGTGTGTAAACTACTTTGCTATTTAATTATCCACATCTTTAAATAAAATGTAATCACCAAACCGTGTTTAGCTGTAAATATTTTAATTATCCAAACGCAATGATAGGACTAAGGCAAATGGTTTGTCATTCATCTATGTTTACTGACGAATGAATGGGTTTCATACAATGACAACTCATGTGATAGTTTCTTTCTGGTCTTACCTACCTTTAAATATAACTCTGCTATTGAAAGAAATAAATGTTGATGTTGTTCAAGACATATCTACAATAATTAAGAATGGAGAGTGATTAAATATGTAATGTGAGCTACATTATCTATTCTAAACAGATTAAAATCGTTTCTCAGTCGTCGTTTTACTAATCTGGGGAGTGTTTCACAAAGACAAAGATCGACTTTAAGTTGGACTTAGTCTTTGTGAAACACTCCCCAGGGCTTTCAAGACTCATCTCCGCTTCGTCGCCGCGTTCTCCAAACCAATCCATCCAATTCCATTTGTAAAACTCAGTTCACCCTCTCACACGATTGAACTATCATGCTTTGCTACTGCCCATTGAATCAAGAACCTCATCAGGCATCGTCACTCTAATAAATTGTATTCACTCATTCACAAACACGGTTTTAGTTATTTTTCAAGAATATTTATTAGGTTTATTTGAAGATATAAACAAAATCCAGCTCTAAATCATGAAAAACTACCAAAACGTTTCTAAAAATAATTTGTTATTAAATAAAAAAACATAAAATATTGGATATAATGATTATTGGGAAAAGTTTCATACAAATACTATAAAAGAAGTCCTTTTAACACAGAGTTGCAATTATGACATTTTAAAATAAAATGTACGAAACAATGCCTTCTTGCCGTCATGAATATCTGTGGAACACATTAATTTCCTATTATTGTGAAACATGTAATAAGAGTGTAATAATTGTTTCCTTCTTCTTCATTGCATTTAGCAATCCGCAGGGAGTGTAGAATGTGCATACATTGTGTGCGAGTACTATGTACTGCACCTAGAAACAAAGTATTATGCACATTAAAAATGTGAGCTTTTTATTTTTTATTATTTAGGCCTTTGATCGAATTTCACTCCCTCTCTTTTATAAATATGTTCTTCAATTCCTATTTAAGGGCGGATAAACGCAGCTCGCGTTCTGGTTCGTGGCGTACGGTGTCTTGAAACCGTCCACATAGTCGTGCAAGGGCAGATACTCGCGAACCTCCTGGTCATAGAGCTCGGCAAACACGTCCAAGTCGCGGGTGAGCACGAAGAGAGGTCGGGCTGAGTCTTCGGCGTCGGTGATGAGGCTGTACTGGTACTGGCCGTTGACGATAGGCCCAAGCTTGAAGATCCAGTCTGTATCGGGAATTGAGGAAAAGAGGTATGATCGTGATTTAGATAAGGGTGACGATGAGCAAAAAGAAAGTACTGAAGACTATTTAAAGATGGATCATAACTTGAAGATAAAGCAGAAGCAGAAGAAGAACAAGAAGAAGCAGAAGAAGAAGAAGAAGAAGAAGAAGAAGAAGAAGACAGGAGAAGAGAAGATATGAAGAAAGGTGCCATGATTTGAAGAAAAGGTGAATTATCATCCCACTGCATTCATTTACATGGTTCATATACGGTCCAAAAAGAAATCCTTTTAATTTCCGCCATAGTTTTTGCTCTTTCATAACATTTCGAATTGTTGGCATTTTCTAAAACAATTATGCTAGTTTGTTCCTTGTAATGCCAAAAGATCAAAGTCGAAACCCTCTGCAAAATATCGTACATAATTATGAACAAATATCGTATCTTCTGTTTAAGGTTTAAAAAAAAAGGTGCTCGAAATTGCGGTGGTGACGACTTACAGTCTAGGAGAAGCGGGACCCCTTCGAGAACGACGATGAGCGCGCCTGGCTTGTCGAGATCGGGGATGTAGGCGTAACCGTTGATGTCGTCTGTTCGCTCCTCATCGAAGAGCCAGTTGGCGTTGTACACTGTCACGTAGGTCGCATTGATTATCCCATCTATAACACATGATAATGAAGGTATAGGAGGAGGGGGAGAGAGAGAGAGAGAGAGAGAGAGAGAGAGATAAGAGAGAGAGAGAGAGAGAGAGAGAGAAAGAAAGAAAGACAAAGAAATAGATAGAAAGGAAGGAAGGAAGACAGAAAGAAATAGACGGAAAGAAAGGAGAGGGGATAGGGACAAAATATATAATGAGTGCGTGGATACGACTTAGATTTAAAGAATCTTCTTGCATGCATGTCATGTGCAGTGCGACATGATATATATTTTCATATTTTTTATCATCCATGATTTCATCAACACTAAATGAAGGGACGATCAATGATTTACACTTTTAAAGTATTTTCCTTTCTCTAATTTACTAATTTATTTACGTTTTATAAATAGAAATTAATGTTGATGAGTTTCACTTCACTTGATGATCACTTTTTGTCCCCTTTTGTTTTACAGTGTTTGTATTTACCTCTCCTCTTTCTGCTTTATTCCCATCTCTCTCTCTCTTTCTCTCTCTCTCTCTCTCTCTCTCTCTCTCTCTCTCATTCTCTCTCTACCCACCCACTCTCTCAATCTCTCAATCTCTCTCTGCCCACTCATCTCCCCCCCTCTCTCTCTCCTCCTCTTTCTGTCGCTCTCTTTTCTTTTCTTCTCTTAATCTGTTTATTTCCCCTCCCGTCCTTCTTCTTCTTCTTCTGATTTCCCCCCTCACTCGTTCCCTTAATTCACACGGTATCTATAATAAAATCTTACAATCGACAGACACGCAATCTGGCTCGATGACCTGAATACCAAGATCGGCCCATCGGTTGCTGTATACCTGGATAAATGAAAATGAACGATGCAATACGTGTTAAGTTTTTCGAAATGAATTTATTTTATGGACATTTTTAAGCAAATTTCATCATCAGCGTCAATGTCATCAAATTTGTCCTCATCATCCTATTCATCATCACCAGCATCACAATCATCATCATCGTCAGTATCGTCGTCGTAGTGTCCAACAACATCAACGTCAGTATCCTCATCATCATCGTCGAGAACACATTGTTGACAACATTGTGTGTTTAAGATGGGTAAACATAATAGACGCATACTAATCATAATGTTATAGTCCCTTTCATTTTCAGTGATCGTTCTCTCGCTGTTTAAACTAGGCTATGCCCATACCGTCATTACACCTCTCTCGCTCTCTCTCTCTCTCTCTCTCTCTTTCTCTCTCTCTCTTTCTCTCTCTCTCTCTCTCTCTTTCTCTCTCTTATATATAAAACCACGATAGTTCATGCATCATTTCTTCAGCTGTCTTGATTACAAACAAAACTTCCTAAACTTACCTGGTACCATCTCCCCACGTAAGCTTCTGGAACAAGTTCAGGCACTGTATGCATACATTCAATCGTGAAAAACGACACAGCCAAAAGCAAGGCTAGAATATAAACCCGTTGCGCCATTTTTTGTCTTACTTCTGTAATTTTTTGGAAGTATTGCTTTCAATCCCGTATCAATTCTGCTCTGAAGAAAAAAATCTATAGACATGCAACACAGCTACGAGGCACTTTTAATCTCACATAAAGCACACAAGGACGGAGTGATATCGTATTTGCACGCCAGAACGGATGGTGGGAGTGGGGGGGGGGGGGGGGGGGGGACCTGCTGAGGGGCAAAGGGTTGTAGTTATAAGCCCAGCAAGATTGAACCAAATATTCAGCTAATGTTAAGATATGTGGGGATCCCTCCACCCCTCTTATCTATGTATTTCTAGTTACAGGGTATAGCATTTCCAGTTTAAACAATTCTTTCTCACAATGGCCTGTTGGCCTAGATTAAGTACGTACGCAACATGATTTCAGATTGTAGTCATGGAGAAATTCTAAAAAAAATGCTCTTATTTCTGTGATAGAGCATAATTATACTGGAATGATGAGCTAATCAGACATGTAATTAATGATTATTAGGCTTGTGATAGCAGATAATCCTTTGTGATAACAAGGACTTCAGTCCATTAATCCCATGTTTTTAGTAAACATTGAAATAGATCAGGCCGTGAATGGTACGGGAACTTTGTTTGATATGAATATATACAGGAAGTTTGAATCCTAAAAGAGGGGTAGGATTTTTTTTTGGAGAGATTATTAAGTGACGAGACACATTTATTTTTAAGAAAAAAACTAAAAATAAACCTGAATTTTCATAGGTCTCAATGGCTGAAATATAACGAAGAGATATCAAAATAATGTGCATTCTTTTTTATCAAGCGGCTTTTGGGGGGCTCGAGCCCCCTCCCTCCCCCTCCTCCATACGTTCATTGTAGTTTCCAACGTAAGTTGCATGAGCTTCTACTAACAAAAATGATTGTAACCCCTATTAGCTCCACCGACCCTTGTAAATAAATGGTCTGGAACCACGCCTCATTTACTCTTATTACGACAGTGAGTCAATTTGTGATGATGAATAAGTTAGAAACAACAGTGATTTTTTTTTCTCAATCGAATTTATTTAATAATCTCCAACTAGCATGATAACATTTTGAATGAAAAAGGTCGACGACATAAAGATCTAACTATAAATAAATGAACATACAGTTTGAAAGAAGGCACATATTTAGTTTCTACACTGACACTTTTTACCGGAATTGCTTAGGTATATATGACGATTAGTCAGACAGAAAATATTAATTCATCACAACACTGACATGATCATGGTTGAGTACTTGAGTATAAACAATAATTACACAATTCATAGTTATATCAACATTTTCCTTGCGGTATTCTTTTGCATTTAGAGTTTTACTTTGTTTAAAAGAGAAAAATAGAGCAATGAGAACAATACTCGGTCAATATTCTTGGATGCAGACGACGCAATGCCTTTGAGTTCAGCGCAGAAAGTGCTCAAATGAATCATATATTTGTTACATGTTTCTAATACAGTCCTACGCCAAAATAGTACCCTACCTCTAATAAAATTGGGGCAAATAGTGTAATTTCATCACGAAATATTTCGGATGCCAATATTACATGGAAAAATCCACTACATACGATACACAGGAATATAATAAAAAAACGAATGCACGATTCTGTCCAATACTACACATAATCATGAACAAACCAATAATAAATGATTTATACTGTATATATCTTTTAATCAGGTATTCGCCCCATCCCCGATGAAAATGGTTGCCGCGGAAATTTAGTTTCTCGGGGGGTATACGCAGTCTGCATTATGAGTGATGGCGTAGGGCTGCTTGCGCTCCCCGGTGAACCCTTGAAGGGGCAAATACTCCATGACCTCCTTATCGTAAAGCTCGGCAAATTCGGCGGGGTCACGAGCGAGAACGAAGAGCTGGCGGGCGGCGTCCCCGTCGGTGATGAGGCTGTACTGGTATTGACCCTCGATGATTGGTCCGAGCTTGAAGATCCAATCTGTTAAAGAAGGGAAATATGAAATATATTGTAATAAATTTGATACCTTAGATTTTTTTCTTTAATTAGGCTATCTCATGTATAAATACAAATCTGCATATGTCATGACTGCCTTTAGTTTATTGGTGAATAAAATCTAACATTTAGGTTTAAAGAAAAGGTTGAGTTCTGGGAAGAGGTAAAAAATAATTTGTGAACGTTATCATTGTTATTACGCAAGGCTAGTGTGGGAGAAAATCAGATAAAAAATGTTCCCTGAAAAGCATGGCTCTTCAAATGCCTTAATATTCTAAATGTGGCATGTAACAGCATACAAATCGGGACGGATTTTTATGCCACATGCTCGTGTAGTCCCATATTTATCTTTCTGTGTACAGTGCTTGTAACTTTACCAAGACTGGGCCAATTTTTTTTATCATTCCGATGACTTCAGAACCTTGCAGTACACACCAATACTTTATGTGCTAGATGATCAACTTTTTCTGATCGATTCCTCACTGTTTCTTTCACATTGCAATCGCGTGACCAGAACTCAACTTTACCTTTAAATATCTGTCGTTAAAACAAGACGATCGCAAATACTTTCGAAAAACGAACTCAAGGGATATTATATAAATACCCTGTTGTAAAATCCATCAACAAAATTATGTTCGGATTACGTAATACGCAATTGGAATGTTCGAATAATTCAAAAGGTGGTTTCTCGAAAGCCTTTGCGATTGTGTCAATCGTGTTTTATTATTTTTTCTAACTTATGATGAAGAAAATGAAACAAATATTATACTGTACAATGACATCTAAAATATGCTGTCTTTTAAAGCCCCTCTGTGCTAGTTTGGCCAGGAGGGATAAGACCTCCCACCATGGTCACCGACAGGTGGTTATCTCATCAAATCAGCTATCATTTAACATTAGGAAAAGGGGATCGTGGGGACCAATGGTCACCGATTAGGCACTGTTTGCTATATAGAGGGCGCAAGTAGCTATAATTAATGCAATGGGGATTTATTACTTACAATCTCCTTCGACTGGGACGCCGTCGAGGACGACCTTGAGTTTGCCGGGGTCATTGACGTCGACGATGTAGGCGTAGCCACTGATGTCGTCTGTGCGGTTCTCATCAAAACGCCAGTTTGCGTTGTATACCGATACGTAGGTACTGTTCAGAAGACCATCTGATAAGGAGATGAATAACGAAACAATAGATATGAGTGAGAGGGCGGCGGGGTGAATCGTGAAATATATACAGAAGTGTGGAATACGTACAAAACAATCACACTAGGCACTAGCAGAATGGGCAATTGCAGAGTTATAAGCATGGTTTGATAAATATGCTTTCTTGAAGTGTTGAGCAATGAAAAGAATTGTAGCAGGAAGAGGCGGAGGAGGCGGAGGAGGAAGAGGAGGAGAAGGAGGAGGAGGAGAAGGTGGAGGAGGAGGAGGGAGGGGAGAAGGAGGAGGAGGAGGAGGAGAGAGTGGAAAGAGAGAGAGAGAGAGAGAGAGAGAGAGAGAGAGAGAGACAGAGACGGAGAGAGAGAGAGCCAGATAGAAAGAGAGATACAGGTATAGAGAGACAGAGAGGAAGTACAGTGAAAGATATCTAGAACAAGGCGAACTGGTAAGTATATGGAAGAACAGAGAACAACGACGGAAAGATCTAATGCCATGATGACTACAGAGAATGAGAAGAGAGAGAGAGAGAGAGAGAGGGAGAGTGGAGAAGGGTAGAAATGTCAAATTTTAAGAATGAAAGGCAAACAAACGGGAACGAGGAATACTTATAAATAGACTAATTAGGAGCTTCAGGAAAATGAAAGTCAGAAGACAGACATATTTAATGTTGTGAACTTACAGTCGGCTGTCACGCAGTCGGGTTCAAAGATGTTTGAAAACAGATCAGCCCAGAAGTTTGTGTACACCTGGAAAAAAATAACAGAAACAAAATAATAAATAACATACCTCATCTTTTCATTTGTGTATTCCTATTTTTGGAATATTGCACACATAAATAACATAATCAGTATACTTGTCAGATGGATATTTTCTGGCTATGATACAGTCTCGCCTAAGTGTTAATTTTGCTGAAGGTGTCAGCTTGAAAAAAAGATTATGCTATCACTTTTTCTGGCTACTCAACATTATCATGACTGTGATCATTAATATTTTTCACTTATGTATTGATCGACCAACTTTGGCGAATTATTTCCACCCTTCCTTCATAAACAAGACATGTTTTTTCCTCCTCCATATGGGTTTTTACCTGATACCACCTGCCGATGTAGGCCTCTGCCTGCAGCTCCGGGACGGTATGCATGGCATTGCCGCCGATCAGACAAGCTGCAAGGCACAGAGCAACCATCAACACCTTTCCCATTATGATTTGAATTTCGCGAATTATTACTTAAAAATATAAAGAATAACAATGACTGCCACCCATTCAGGAGCTTCAGAAATTAAACGTGAAATGAAGAACGTTTCATCTTTTTATATGAGGCGGATGATAAGAGGGTTGCATAACCGATGGCGTAGCGTGGGTTGAACCATAGGAGGGGCACTGACATCCGAGGGTCGGGGGCGGGCAGAGGTCTTACGAGGTGAAATGGAAGGCGACAGAGCAAGGCTTTTCGGGTAGGGTTAGGGTGTGGTCATCTTATTTTCTCTCCCTTTCTGACTTTCTCTAAATCTATCTCCTCTTTTCTTTTTACGCCCCCGAAACCGGGGCATGCGCCCCGTGCCCCCTGTCACTACGCCACTAGGCGTAACCACACGTGGGTTGGCGATGGGTCAAACGTGACTGGTATCACTTTGTTTTTCATGGTGACTCACGGATAAAGATGGAATAATCCCGAAAATTGACCCAAAGGATGATTTATGAAATCCCTTCTTATCACGAACGCCATATTTCGGCGGGACTTTATTTTCCCACGATCTGTTCAGTATCCATGAGAAAGGTTCCATATGATGTCCCAGGAATTGAATTGAAAAGCATTACGTAACGTTAACTACAGTCACGCTGCATTTGCATGATTCTTTTATATTCTTTATTTTCCTCTCTCTTGCACTTATATTTTCAAGGGAGCTTGTTTAGTGCATGATTTTCATCGAAACTTACATGCTAAAATATACATTAAAAATCCTTCAAATTCATTGTGATGTGCATGTTTTAATTTTCCTCATTTTCATTAATGATGCAATAATAAACGTAATATTATTTTCGACAACATGAAAGAGTTCTAAAGAGATTGGAGCAGATGCGAAAAAGTTTTTTATACATTGCCATTGAATATTTATTTAATTAATATAACTTTATAGAGTGGTGAGATTATCTTCTTACATAACGGACGAACTGAGCGCATCTCTCGTTATGACCTTATGCAATCGTATATTCTTATTCAAGAGGACACTTGTTCGACTATAAATATCGGACACCATCATCCATTATCATCATCACCACCTCGAAACTCCTCCTCCTCCTCCTCCTCGTCGTACCTCTTAGTCCATTCGTGAGATCATCCTCGCTATCATGTCCAAGGTGTTCGTTCTCGCCGCCTTCCTGGCCGCTGCCCTCGTGAGCAGCGAGGCCATGCACGTCGTGCCTGACCTCAATCCCGCCGCCTACGTCGGAAGATGGTACCAGGTGAGAAATTCACTATTTGCCCATTAATAGTAATTACTCTAAAATCGATTGGAACAGAATATTTCATGATTCGCTAAAGGTTCAACATCTTTTTTAAGATTGTGTTGCTTTTCTTGTTCAGGTGACCATAATTACCCTAAGTAGATTTGTTATAATGGAGTAGACTAAAATGCTAAAAAAACGCATTTGTTGTTTTCAAACTTGCAATTAAATATTTATACCTTCATAGGAGTATTTTGCAAAATATCATGCATGCTTTACAAAAGCGTTTTCCCAATGTGACAAATAAATTTCAATTTGTGCCTCGAAATTTTTATGACGCATAGGTATAAATATAATTTTGAAGGCAATGTACATTGTTGATTGTAGAACACTAATAAATCATGGGGAGAGCAGAATTCATGTTTGAATTTGTCTGTATCCTATTTCTTTTTAACCAGGTTTATACCAACTACTGGGCCGATCTTTTCTCCAACGTATTTAACCCAGACTGCGTCACGGCTGACTGTAAGTAGAACAGTGATATATTTTGCCCCTCTTCTTTTTCGTCGTCTTCTTCTTCTTCTTCTTCTTCTTCTTCTTCTTCTTCTTCTTCTTCTTCTTCTTCTTCTTCTTCTACTTCTTCTTTTTCCCTCTTTTCTATAATGTATTTTTTTTTTACATCTACCTTTGTTTCCTTCTCCGTATGTCTTACTTCATAAAAACATATTACTTCGTTTCGTGAAGATACGATATTATCAAAAATATTCGAATTGGGTACAAATCTCGAATCTGAATACTTAAAGAGTTCATAATCCAATCTGATAAATTTTGCACAATGAAACTTTGGTCGGAATTACAAAAACATGTTTGCAA
The DNA here is from genome assembly GCA_035222895.1 of Strongylocentrotus droebachiensis. Classification (NCBI taxonomy): domain Eukaryota; kingdom Metazoa; phylum Echinodermata; class Echinoidea; order Camarodonta; family Strongylocentrotidae; genus Strongylocentrotus; species Strongylocentrotus droebachiensis. Next base: position 95,759 of record JAVYIG010007017.1, on the reverse strand, counting down.
TGCATTTCGATTTTGAATTCCTCTCAGTTTGTGATAATGATCATTCTTTGATTGTTTACAGGTGTGCAGCTCCACTGGCTTACACACAATTTAATAAGGTACTGAAAGTCAATAAATATGAAAATAAAAAGACGTTCATTCACTTCTGAATTTCCTCCACAGATGCCCTAATCAACGCGACCTTCCTGTCTGTCTACAACGCCAACTACCGATTCGATGGCGAGTACACCGATGACATCAGCGGTTACGCCTTCATCCCCGACATCAAGGTCCCAGGAAAGCTCAAGGTCGTCCTCGAAGGCGTGCCCGTGGAGGGAGATTGTAAGTAAACTTTAAAAAAAAACTGAAGATATTAAAAACATTGCCAAAATATAAATCGGAACTAACGTACGTAAAGGTAAAAGGATTCTTTCCTCTTCCTCTTAAAAAAAGAAGTCCATAATCAATAGCTTAATATTGAATTCATATGGTTTCGAATTAAGATATTGAAATCGCGAAAGAATTGCTAAACGAATAAATGAGCTGGACATATTATGTCTCCCTGAATATCTGTAAACCTTGCTGCATTTATAAAATGTTCGTGCATGCTTTCAAATGTAGATTGTTAAAGTAAGTTGTTGCTTTTCATTATCCGCCCAGATGGTAATCATAATAACCTGTATCTAGTGAGTTTCGTCATATGAAATTTTTTTCTGAACTATTGCAACAAAATTATTATGAAATAGTCGGGATTTGTACGTTTATTCACGTGAAGCGTTAATTTGTCGCTGTCAAAAGATGTTCCCATAAAATGCTCTCTACTCATAACATTTTATTGGAAAATAATGAAATGATTTGTCCAATTAAAGAAGACTTTTAGACTTAGCATTTCAATAAATATTCTGAATTGTCATTCTTCCTCCAGACTGGGTCTTCGATCTCGGACCCGTCGTCAACGGCCAGTACCAATACAGTCTCGTCACCGACGGCGAGGCCGCTCGTCAGCTCTTCGTTCTTGCCCGCGACCCCGCCGAATTCGAAGCCCTGTATGCTATGGACGTTCTCCGTTACGTAACCCGTGTAGGGTTCACCGGCCCATGGAGGAAACCCTACGCCATCCCCCACCCATCAGAATGCGTATACCCACCTACCCAATAGATGACAGAACCACGCCCTATAGATAATCGGACCACGCCCAACCCAGTGGCGGATCCAGGATTTACTGCCAGGGGGTGGGGCACAAATGACAAATCCGAAAATTGTATGACAAGCACAAGAAAAGGCATCATTTTTTTGGTGTGACGAAACAAAGAATATTTGCAAAGCAACATATTAAAAGGTCTTCAGCCTCCGTCATCTTCCCCACACCTTTTTTTGCCAGGGGAAGGGAGATCATGCCCCTTCTATACCCCTGGATAAGCCACTGCAACCTGTATTGATTTCGTATGATTTTAATGCAAAGATGGTCCATGTTATTATAATGTAATTGTAGGAAAGTTGACTCGCTCGTATTATTTATTGAATAAAAGCGTTGTAAAAAAAAATTGAAGTTGTCCTCGTTTTTGTGTGAGTTGATACTACTGTCGTTGACCGAGTACGGATGAGAGTCCAGGAATGATTTGAGTTCATAGTTATTTTATGATTAAAAAACAATACTATCATGACAAATCATGCGATACTATTTCGTTATTCAGCGCAAGATTTTTCATATAACTTTAATGGGAACAACATGAGCAAATTGAGATTGGAAACTTCGTTTTCTAAAAGTATGTAGATGAATGAAAGAAATATTTGGGCATTTTGGTTGAGCCAGCTTCTTGACATGATGATCATATCTCTAAAGAGAGGGTGTAACAACATTGGGATTTAGAGATTATGCGAGGAATGGTAGAAATGAGTATTGATGTGAGGCAAAGAGAGATGAAGAATGAAAAGAACATGAAAATGAAAAGAATAGAGAGGGGGGCATTGAGGTAAAACGAGCAAAAATGCGCGGAATGAAAGGGCAGATGGGAGAGTAACATATAGAAAGAGAGAAAGAGATCAGAAACTACATAATCATAGAAGGAGAGAAAAAAAGAGAGAGAGAGAGAAAAAGAAAAAAGAGAGAGAGAGAGAGAGAAAGAAAGAGGGGGATCAAAATATATATTCCCATGCCTTATGCGAAAGCTTGCTATGTCCTAGAAGGAAATATAGATTTGTGTATCTTTTCTTTTATTTCATACATTATTTCTCGTTAAAAATACGTGGAAACAAAATAGAGTGTCAGTATATTGTCTTTAAAGATTCTATGAAAACTCACAAGTTTATTTCATTTTGGGGGTTTTAAACAATTAAAATGGAAAGGGGAAGGCCTTTTTTTCTTCACACTACTTAAAAGAGTACTGAAGGAGACAAAAAATCCTCAGTATCGAACAAAATGCACAAAAACAAGAGTAAATTTAATTATAGATAAAGGGGCACTTGCTCTTCTCATAACTAGGATAATTAATAAAGAGACTCGGAGGCACATACGGTCGATACAGTCAGGGAAAGGGCAATCCGTCAATCGGAAGACGGAAGCTTTCCATCCCGTAAGGGGCATTTTAGTTGTGTTTTTTTGTGTTTTGTTTAAGTACAGGGCACGCGTTTACATCGCACCACACCACCTGCCCCATCCCAATACTTCCCGCTGCACATGAATTCGAGGTGTCGTGGTCTAGTGGTGCCGTCTTCGGTCTGCAGACTACACAGTTAGCGGTTCGAGTCCCGCCGTGGCACTCATATCCTTTGGCAAGACATTAATCTACATTTGCCACTCTCCACCCGGTTGTTAAATGTGTAATAGTAGGGAAAAATTCATTGAATGCTGTGAGCGCCAAAATTGGTAATCTAGAAGAGCTAGACCTTGTGTGGTTGTTGTGTGCTCTATACATATCAGGGGAGTGTTTCACAAAGACTAATCAACTTTAAGTTGGACTTAAATATGGCAGGCCATTTATGACACTGGTTGCTCTCACAATTGGTCTCTCAATTATGATCTTTAGAAAACATTGTTTTGTTATAATAATGAACTATCAAAATGGGTAAATTCTAAAGATTTGTTACCACAATTTGTAACTCACTTGAGAAACCAATGTCACTAATTGTTAGAGGACCTAGTGACATAAACGGTCTGGCATAATTCAATTCAATTCAATTCAAGGTATTTTATTCACTCATTGTAGCCAAAGGCTAAATTACAAATGAATTTACAAAATTCAAAACGTTAAAAACATCATACAAATTAAAAGGAATCATACACAATATTGTAAAAATAAATATTAAATGCAAATGAAAGTAACTATATTATGTATAATGCTAACATTATAAAAATATTACTTACAAACAAAAACAATTTTGGAATTTAAAATTTAAAAAGTTAAGTCCAACTTTAAAGTCGATCTTAGTCTTTGTGAAACACGGTAAAACCCCCCCCCCGAAATCATTACTATCATTACATGACGCATTCACATTCGTCACAATCTTTCACATGTCGAATAACTTGCATGATGCCATATTTAAACAGCAATTTTCTGGCGATGTCACGGGATCCCACCATTAATCATCATCCGATTATGGAATTATATGTTATAATCCGTCACGTGGCTATAAGCCGCAGACCACCATTCGACCTAGCATAAAATCTGATTGCATAGTCTGCCTTTCATAATTTAAGTTTCATAACTCATTCGTTTGTTTGTTTGATTGACGCGTTTCCATTATCACAATGTAAACACCCAAAATCTTTATTGATCTGTGGTGAACAAAATATTTCCCATGGTTATGACAATCGTCCGGTATTTAGTAAAAAAATTGAAAACGTAAATAATCCTTAAAGTAGGGCGTTGGTACGTGGGGACCTAGTGGATCATTAACTGGAGTTAGACGATATCAGTTCCTTGGTAGTTATCTTTCCTAATCTCTTTTGAAGGTGTAACTGGGACCAAACGGGATTAAAGAGAACGCTGAGTTCTGGTCAAAAGATGAAGAAGAAGAAGAAGAAGAAGAAGAAGAAGAAGAAGAAGAAGAAGAAGAAGAAGAAGAAGAAGAAGAAGAAGAAGAAGAAGAAGAAGAAAAAGAAGAAGAAGAAGAAGAAGAAGAAGAAGAAGAAGAAGAAGACTTTTTTGACTTTTGAAAGTAAAACTTTATTTACAATACATATAATAATTAAAACAGATAAAAAAGATAACAGTGATGCACTTAATATAATAAGTGTTTGTGAATCATAATAATCAACAAGTAGTACGTAATACATGAGAAATTAACCATTAAACAATTCATAAAAAAACAATAATTTCGACGGTAGAAATTGAGAAAAAACATGAATTGTACTAAACACTGATTACAAATGATTACACATCCATAGAGTGTTTCAAAACGATTAAATTAACGAGAAAAAGAAGAAGAAGAAGAAGAAACAGAAGAAGAAGAAGTAGTAGAAGAAGAAAAACTAGATGTAAAAAAGAGACAATATAGAAGAAGGGGGAAAAGAAGAAGTACAGCCCTTATTATTCGAAATATGACGAGAAATAGCTGAATGGTTTGGACCAAACTCGCCACAACAATGTTTAGTCCCATAAACACATTTCTGTGTGCAGTTACCTTGTCTCTCAGCAAGATTGGGTCTTTTTTTTCTTCATTCCTATCATTCCAAAACGTTCCAGTATATATATATATATATATTACTTCGTATGTATTCCATAATCATCCTTATCAAATTGCTCCCGGACATTTTGTTCTTCTTCAACGCAATCGCATGACCCGTACTCAACTTTAATTTTAAGTAGTAAGGCAGTTCTAGCCAGGAAGATCTCTTTGCATTTTCTTATCGTAATCCGAGATATATCTCGGAACCCAGATAACACTTGCTCCTCTTATGACGAAGTCAGTCGTTTTTCTCTTGGGTGTTACCGTCCTACCATTGACCGCAAACTAGCAGTAATAGATTCATTGAGTTAGTCTGTCTACATCGTTTTCATTCTCAAGCTGCAAGCAAGTGTTAACAGCATTTTTACAATATTTTATCTCTGCTAAGCTTGTTGTAAGAAAAAAGAAATGGCTGGGAACACTCAATGTTGGTTTGCGCTGGCCGCAATTTTCGGCGCCATCCTGTGCCTTTCGTCACCCGCGGAAGGACTCGGGACAGTGTATGATATCGACGTCAACAAATATGTCGGAGTCTGGTATAACGTAAGTTGCAAAGATTTAGGGTAAAACGGAATGAAATCCTTCATATTTTGAGTATTGCAGCATAAGGAATAAAAAGGAAGTAGAATTAAACTTTTTCAGATGATAACAAAAAAAAACTAGCAATGGACATCATTAAAAAAAATTAAATGCGTTATTTCAATCCAAGTTTTGATTGATACTTGACACTTAATTGACATTTTAAAAAGGTTATACTAATCTAGCGTTGTTTTTAAAGATGTTCAAGGAATTATTAAGATATTTCATGGACATTTATCCATTGCATATTCAATCCTGTACCCATAGCATATATGGCTCTAGATCATTCTTTTTTTAAATAGATTTTTCTTTGATCTTGCTTCCTTCTTATAACGTAAAATTCGATCCTTTATCTAAATTGTCTTTTGTCTGTGGATTTTAAGTCATTACATTTTTTTACAAACCTTAATGTAACAGAACTACCCAAAATCGACTTCTTTTGTGATGTGTGCTCGATAAAAAACAAGAAGTTTAATTTGTGTAGAGTTTTTTTTTTTTAATGGTATATCAATAGAACTATGGCTGTTTATCACTATTCTATATCGCATTTTGAAAAGATTGACGGTAATCGGAAATTGAATCGTAGCTGCAGCAAAAATTTGAGTTTGCGTATCCTAATGCTAATAATTATCATGGTATAGTCATCATGTATTACCATATAGGCAACATCAATAATCACCTCGTTATAATTTTGTCATATTGGTTGCTAAAAAGGAAAGGAATCCCATACTTTAAAAAAAGTTCCATACTTGGCAAAAGTTGGTTTGATCTAGCAATGTTAAAGTTGCAAAATGGCATATTTTTCCCCATTAACCAGGAATGCAGAATCCTCTCCAGATTCAAGTTGTATTTATTATTTGATTGACCCATTGGACGTCAAGCGGGGGGGGGGGGGGGGGGGTGGGGGTAGAAGGGGAAGTCTAGAATCTGACTGATTTACTTCATAATAACCTCCACCGTAGTGATCTCCCAGACTCCCCCTACTATACTTACTGCAATCTGAAATTGACGTGATCCCTGAATTTCTTCGACCGGCTAAAGGCTAGGCGTATGAGTTCGTTGATCACGCCATCTTCGGCGGCTTGCAGTAAGTGTAGGCAATATAGATTATAGCACTGTCTTCTAGAGCAGTGGATTACAGAGATAAAGTATAATATACTGCCATATTATGGAGTAGGAAGGGGGGGGGGCGTCCACCAGCTCCACACTATGCTATATATACCACTGACTACTCTCTAATGAAGATCATTCTCTGTTTTTTCTTTCAAATCAGCATTGTTTGATCACATTCGTTTGTTTTATTCCCTGCGTTTTGTTGTGTACAGTCAAACCTCTCTATTCAAGCCGCCCAAGGGAAACAAAGAAAATGGCCACTGTAGACAGGTGGCCTTTCTAAACAGGCTCTTCTTTGGGAGACAGAATTCATGTCCACTATAGGCATGTGGACTTAAAATGTAGAGGTGGCCACTTAGACAGTTTTTACTGTAGTGATTTTTTTTTCATTCATCTTTTTCCTTTCCTCACTGAAGTGGAATTTAAAATACCTACACTACACATTCGAAAACATTTAACTGTTTGTGTTTTATTTAGATGTATACAAACTTCTGGGCAGACTCATTCGCCGGTACAGATGGGGCAGAGTGCACAACAGCTGAATGTAAGTACAAACAATGAAATAAGATACTTTGTGAAGATTTCGTGTGGTTTGTGCTTAATCTTTTGTTTGAAACATTGGCGATTCTTAAAGATAAAGTTGAATTGTGGTCATGTTATTAAATACAAATGAAAAGAACCTGATTAGATGCATTTGGGAAAGGTTGCTGAAGTAAAATGGGAATGTGTGAATACTGTGATGAAATCCTTGACATGATAGGCAATTGAACTAATCTTGCTGGAACCCATGTGCTCTGCATACTCCCAAACTTACGAGAAAGAAAAAACAAAACTCACAAAATATTTTCCACCTAGACTGGAGCTCAGCCTAATTCTCTTCAATCATATGTTTGGTCATTTCGTCTAAAATTCATTCTCACAACATAACATACATTGGTAATGCACGCCTCTAAGACAGTCAAAAGTTGAATCGTGGACGCTAGGGGGCGTTCGAAATATATAATAACTTAATGATGATGGTGATGATGGCGGGGATGATGATGTTGATGATGCTGCTGATGATGGTGGTGGTAATAACAATGATGATAATGATGATGATGATGCTCATGGTGATACTGATGTTGATGATGAAGACAATAAGGAGGTTACGGCGATGGTAGTAATTAATATTATGATGATGACGACGATTTTGATGCCAATGATGTGTTTCCGTCTATCCTCCCCTTCCTCACCTTCTTTCATATTTCCCTACATTCATGCATCCATTCCACCATTCATTCACTCATTCCTTCATTATTCATTTATTCGTTAATTCATTTATTCATTTATCACTTCATTCGTCCACTTGTACATCCTTCTATTCATTCATTCATTTATTCATTCATTCTCGGGATCACAATATAAAATTAATGGATGGATGGATGAAGGAAGGAAGAAGTAAGGAAGGAATGAACGAGTGGATCAATTAATTCATGAACAGATAGATGAATGAAGAAAAATGGAGAATGAATGAATGTAAAATATCTCTATTTCCCCCCTTTTTAGATGGTAAAATCTCTGATACGAACGTGACCGTCTACAACGCCTACAGCGTACGGGATGGTCGCTCGGACACCATTGAGGGCTATGCCTGGATACCTTTCCTTGTCGAGCCAGGAAGACTGCTAGTCAAACTCGAAGGCGTACCTCTCGCAACCCCATGTAAGTTGAAGATCTTAAAAAAATATATATGTTCTATTCACCCACAGCAGTAATATTTTACGAAAAACGAAGTATTACAAAAAAAAGTATTGTTGTTTGACCATTGCAATGGCGTTGGTTCTAAAAATGGAAGAATAAATGCAAACAATTTATTTTAAAAAAATAACGGTTCAGAAATTATGATAAGTTGCTCATGGGGGAACTCATTTTTTGTGTGTAGTGCTTATTTACCTGTTAGAATGAATTTTCGATTACATGATCAAAATTAGTTACCTTACCTTGTGGAACTTTCGTTTTCACCTAGATTTTATCATCAAACTCGGTCCAATCGTCAACGACCAGTACGAGTACTCTATCATCTCCGACCCCGCAGCCGCAGCGCTCTTCGTCCTCGCCCGTGACCCCGAGACCTTTGACATGATGTATGATGCCGAGGTCAGGGAATACCTTCTCGTGACGGGTTTCACGACGCCACCCACGCAACCAGTCAGCGTTTACCACGGAAAGGACTGCCGATATTTTTCTCCAAGAGCATAAACGACTTAGACAATCTGATGATAGAATCGCAGGAAAAGAACCTCAAGCAAAACGTTTAGGGATGGTGTGTGTACTAATCATGTAATCCCATTACCTCATAAAAAAATAATAAAATTATCCTGACGATACGATATACCACTATATATATTGCGCGCTGAATACCGCGTTAGTCCTTGACGCACTCTTACGTAAAAACAATTGACAACTCGTCAGGGTCGAAACGCATTATCACGGAAGCTTAAAAGTGCCGAAGAGATGATGAGATAATTTAGGGACTGAAGACGAGAAGACGAGTTAAAAGACGAGTTGTTAGGACTCGGCAAGTCGACTCGAATGGGACGATGCCTCCCGCCCCACCTCCCATCTTATGATCATAATTATTTGGCATGAAAATCCTTGGGGGAGGGGATAGGGCCTACTCCTGTATGATTTGGCTAAACACCCCCTTCCCCTCCCTCCCCCACACCTTTTTTGTTTGCTTGTCAGCCGAAAGGTTAGTCATGTACCAAGTGACAATTATCCTTACCTAAAAAATTTAAGACAACTATGGCCGGGGAGGGAAAATACTTGAGAGGTCCCCATACCACTCCCCTCTGACTGACTTTTCAAGGTAGTCGCCAGCGGCATTTGTCTTCTCGTCCTAAACAACTCGACTCGCCAAGTTGCAGCAACTCGTCTTCTTGTACTAAATTATCTCATCATTCATCTCGTCGGCAATTTAAGCTTCTTTATATTAACTATGCCTACCCCAAGGTGGTACAGTCAACAACATAAAATAGAATAATTTATGTTGACAGACCACTTGAATTTTGACAATTTCCTCCTTGTCTGCTGATTGCAAAAATGCCATTAATTTATTGTAAAGTGCAATTAAGCCCCTCTGACTTCCAGCTCAGAACAATTGTTTATCAGTGAAATATCTATTCGACATCGACAGTTGGAAATTACAGTTCTCGATCACTTCATTCTTTGTTTTGTTTGCTTTTTTATTTCATGCTTTGTTCCGTTTCACGTGCCCCTCATCCAATGGTGGAAAAGTAAATAAAAGAGAAAGAATAGGCGAGAAAATAGGGAAATGGGCAGTTAAACGTGGAGAAAGAGGAGAAAATGACGACGTCTGGACTACCTCATGCACCCTCCCCTATTTAGTATCCTTGAAAATATGGATTTCGTCCCAGAGTATTAAAGGTGCTCTCCCCCCTTCCAATCGTTCCAGTATGTGCCCCATCGATGTGATATGGTTTCAAAATAACTTTAGAAGAAACGTTGAAAATTAAAGAGAATGAAAAGATATTGACGCTGAACCTCAAGTCTAGTTCCAAATATGACTAAAGTGTGTACTGTACTGAGAAAGAATATATTTAGACCGGTAGATTTAAATGGAGATTATGCCTGTTGAGTGTGTGTATGTGTGTGTGTGTGTGTGCGCGCGTGTGTGCGTGTGTGTGTGTGTGTGTGTGTGAGAGAGAGAGAGAGAGAGAGAGAGAGATAAAGGCAATTTAAGGAGAAAAAAGGATTGTTTAAGATTCTAGCTGGCTAGCTCATAAAAAAACGTTCTTGCTCAGCAATTACAGTGATGTTTTCCTCAACCATGCATGACGCCCCCTACCAGAAGTTTCCGCACAAAGTACCCTCAAATTTTACCCACTGAAAGCTCACACTAACCTGTAACCCCCAAAATCTTGAAATGATGACAATATTTAAAAGATCAATTCATTAGTAATCAGGTGTGGATTTTAATTCATTTATTCACTTGATTGTCAGTGTTTACAGAAACAGGGGGGGGGGGGGGCAGCTTGTGGCATGGAACCATAAGGGCCAATGAGGTTCTCTTGGCACAAAGTTCCTTATAAAATTAACAAGCTGAAATCTACCCTAATACCAGTCACTTAAATCAATGCTTCAATGAGTGTTTGTTCAAATATGCTCAATCATGACTGGTTGAGTTTTTTGCAGAATTGCTACAATCCATTGGTTGAGTATGTAATTGCGAGTAGTCCAAATCAGGAGGGTCACAAACTCCTTCTCTACATACACTGTCACATATAGATTCCTGAAGAGCCTCTGTGGTTTGAGATGAACTTGGGAGAGGTACCCACGTTGTTTTGGAGTCACATGCTCCTTATGCTGACTGCTCCTCTTCAGCAACTACTACAGACAAGTCCACTTGCATCTGTGTTACCAATTCTGATAAGCCGGCTGTTTATGATTCAAAGAGTAAAAAATCTAATTAAGCATTCAGACAATTGTTTTAAGAATAGCATTCATAAAAATGTCATAGAATTTAATTTAGATACATATGACATTCTTCAACTTTACGCTCTGAAAACTCCATGTTAATTTGAGTTTTAACTTTTGAGTTATTAAGAACCAAAAGTGTCCAGTGCTTTGTTTTTGTAATAATTATTTTAGTACACAAACTTATTTTTCTTTATCGAAAAAAAAAGGTTCTTGGACAGCTACCCCCAGGACAACCAGGATATAGTCATATCAGATAATTAAATCTTCTACCCCCCCCCCCCCCAAAAAAAAAAAAAAACTCTATTATAGGAGTATGAAAAAAAAAGACTTACTAATTGTACGTTCAGTGTTTCGATCTGCCTATCATGAATAATAACTCGTATTAATCAATTAATACAGCTTAAGTGGTCTCACAGTGATTTATCACTGTATCCGGGCTCCTATTCTATTGACGTCTAGTGTCCAATTAGTGCCCCCTCCATAGAAATAAAGGTTTGTTCATTCCTAGGTGCACAACAAGCTTTGGAAATGTTGCTGTTCCTCATTGTCTTCGTGCAATTATCAAACCTCTGTTGTTTTTGTTTATTATACTGATACCCCCACCCCCCCTCTCTCTCTCTCTCTCTCTTTGTTTTACTCCTCAGAATCATTAACAAAATTGACACCCACAAATAGTTTGGTATATTTTATCTTTTGATAATGGCATTTTTTTAATTATTTTTTTATATCATTAAAAATATTGATTCATATTACAAGATAGGCCTATATCTTTTAGTGTAGTATTCCCTTCACCTCAAACCATTATTTAATTCAGATTTCCAGGCTTCTATCATTGTTTATTAACAAAATACAAGTTTCTTCTATATTATTTGATTGTTTATTCAACATTATTGCCGGTTTATCTATTACGTCTACCCAGTTCCGGTTTATTAATTTGACAACCTTGACTTTTAATATCCCTTAGCTTATTTCTTTATTGTATTGATTGAAATCAATACAAGTTTTAAGCCTGGCGATTACAAGTATTTTAGGGGTTTATCTGTACACCATTCATCTCAGAACACTCTATGTATAACATCAGTTTCAACAAATCGTTACTTCCTGTTCCTGTTTTCATTATCTATATGATTATTTTCATACTTCATAGAGGATAGGAGCCCGATATAGTGTTTAGGAGCCCGGTTATCAATACACGTTTGTAAGCCTAGCGATTCAGAGTATTTTGGGGATCCCTGTATTCCATCTATCTCAGAACACTATACATGTAACATTTATTTCAACAAAATCGTCACTTTATTTTCCTTTTGTCATCATCTCTATGATTATTTGTATACTTCATAGAGGATAGGAGCCTGTTATAGTAGGAGCACGCCTAAAGGGATAGTTGAGTTCTGTTGCAGAGGGCGCTACACAAAATATTTTTTTGTGAGATAATGAAAAACTGAGTGTCAAATTTGAAAGATCATAATATTTAAATGACAAAATCATCTTTGTTTGATCAAAATCGGTTCAGAGACGGCTGAAATATAACGATTTCTAATACTTGTGTACCACCACAAATATTAGATAATTTGAAAAATTGAAAAAAAAACGTAAAAAAACCGAAATAACGCCTTTTACGTCGTATTTCAGCCAATGCCGATGTTGGCTTTTTGTTGGCATTTTCGTGTTGCCTAAATTACCCACAATTAGCCGGCTCATGTATTGTTATTTTTAATTAAATAATGAATTAACGGTCGCCGTGTTTTTTTAAAAAGTGGAGCTGAATTGGTATGATCGTATTGGCTAAATTCACATATTTTGGAGTCTAAAATGACCTCCATAGCAATTTTAGGTTCTAAAAGGGCACTGTAAATGTCAAAGCTAAGAGTAAGAGCAATAACCATGCACTTTGAAGGCATTTGCGGTCTGAAAACAGAGCTCAACTATCCCTTTAAGTTGTACGATGATTAATACCAGTTATTATTCATAATAGGAATAAACGAGAGTAATCTATAAACTCTAATTATCTTCTGAAACCTCAACTTGAACGTGTCGTTTTTCCCCATCAGCATCATCATCATCATCATCATTTATTGATGATTATTTGACAGCTAATAATTATAAACTATTATAGAGGGTAAGAGCCCGATATATAGCGTTAATTTATTTCTAAACACGGGCTCAAACGTCAATTGGGTAGAAAAAAAAAATCTTTTCATAAACCTTTATAATTGTTCTTCACAGCTAAAAGATAATTTGAACCCTTGGTCCTTTCCTCCTCAAACTTTGGGTACTATTGATGATACTGATAGTGCTCTGACGCACACGAATTGCCTGTCATAGAGTTAGGCGTTCTGCCAAAGAGATGTACCGTTCGTAACCGTAATTGTGCGTTATATGCATAGAGTTTGATTTGATTTGATTTTCTTCTGCATTCATATAAGTACACAGTTTTTCGATAACAGTAATAAATATAAAGTACAACAAGTATTTTTCTGAAAATTAATCATAAATAAGCAAATAATTATGCGCGATAGCTCAGTCGGTAGAGCAGTGGTCTCGTAATCCGGTGACCCGGGTTCGAAACCAAGGCGATGCGCTAGTGCCTTTTGGCAAGGCATTAATCCTCATTACCAGTTCCCTCAGAGAGGACCTAAAGCCGTCGGCCGTCTGGTTGATTTCTTAGCAGTCAGGTAAAATAACCACCATCATTCATTGTATAAATACTAAATTTCCTCAAACATTATAAAATATTATAAAATTATTTGAGGAAGAAGGACTGTCATTGCAAGCAGATTGCTTGATAATATGACAGCCCCATGCAGACAAAACTCATGAAATAGATCAATACATTATTAAGCAGAACGGATAGGTAATTTAGAATACAAATTTTTATGATGGTGATATTGACAATGCAGATGAGGATGATGATGAAGATGATGATGATGATGATGATGGTGATGATGATTATGATGACGATGATGATAATGATGATGATAATGATAAAAAAAGAGATGACATTATGATAAAGACTGAAGAGTTGAAACATAAATTTTACCTTGAATATTTTTACAATAACATCTTTTTAACTTTGGCCTTAAATGAGTTGTGGGAGCAACATGATTTAATAGATTCTGGGAGAGAGTTCCACAGGTCATGACCATGGTGTCTTATGGATCTATGGGCAGAAGTAATTTCGGGTTTACTAGATGAAAATTTGAGGAATTACGGGGAGTAAGAGTGAATGGCTTTATTCATAGTGTAAACGTTTTGAAATGAAAGAGGCAGCATATTATTTAAATACTTAAACATGATCAGTAAACTGTGTAGCGAATTTATGTCGAATACTGTTAGGGTTTTCAGTTTGTAATATATTGGACTTGTGTGAGATAAATATGGTGAAGCAGTTACCAGTACATAATCGAAGGGCTTTCTTTTGCAATAAATTAATAAACTTGATATTGGTTTTGGCGCTGGTGGCCCATACTAAATTGCAATATGTTATATATACGGTAATATCAATGAATTATAAAGCATAACAAGCGTATAACATGGGATTAATCTCTTCATTTTATATAATAAACCAACATTCCTAGAAATACAAGTCGTCATATGACGTATATGTTCATTTCAATTCAGATTTTCGTCGATAATTACACCCACAATTTTTGTTGTTCTCTTTCTTTCAAGCGGGATATTACCGATATTTATGTTGTAAGGAAAGTCAATGACATGAGAATTTGTTTTTGCGTGCTTGAAATACATGAAATTTGTTTAATCTTTTGCATTGAAGATAATTTTGGTAACTCATTATTAAGTGCATTTTCTAAGGTGTTTAAATTATGATGTGAACAGCAGATGTTTGCGTCATCAGCAAATAACACAAATGATAATAAAGGTGTTGTATTGGTTAAATCATTATTTATATAATTAGGCGTTCTGCCAAAGAGATGTACAGTTAGTAACCATAACTCTGCTTAGAGAAACTTAGCTCCTTGGTCGGGCGCTCGCGCTCGCGCGTACGTATGCTCATGAATATGTGGGTATATAACGTATTCGCTGAAGTGAACTTTTTCAGTTACTTAGGCGTTAGGTTACTGTATAGCGAAAAGTAACACTTTAGCAGCTTCCCATACGATGTCGAACCAGGATACCTCCCAAACACCGTACGATCGACGTGATGGTGTCACGATCTACCACGAATCGACGTCAGTGGTGGCCGTCATCGAAGGGATCACCATTGTGGTTATCTTCCTCGAAGCGTTGGTCGCCAATCTGATTGCGATGGTGACGATCCTTCGAGACAAGGTTTTGAGAAAGAACCTCCATAACTGGCTGATCCTGAATCTCATCATAAACGACCTTAGCTTTACAATCATGAACACACCATTCGTCATAATATCCGTGTTCGACCACGGCTATTTTCTCCTTCACAACAAAGCTGTGTGTATTGTGAGTCTTTTTGTATTTTGCATTCTTCGCCACCATTCTCAAATACTTTTTTTTTTTAATTGTATTTCGATTTTGGATATTAAAGGAACTTTATACTTATCCTGAAAAAAAGGCATTTGTTTTTGGTAAATCTATTTAGTTACATAAGTGGTATTTCACAATCTGTTATGACTCTTCTTCTCGTCAAACAAAAATAGTATCACTCGATCGTTTAAAACTCAATTGAATATGAACCTTTCAGAAATTAAGTAATCATGAAATAGTTGATGCATACATAACCTGGGAGATACTTGCTGCAGCTACCAATCGGTAATTATTAATAAATCATTAATATTTGGGCAGCAAGTTGATTTATATAGTTTTTATATCTTTTACAGCATATTTTGATTTCTAAATTCCCATATCTCTATGAAAAGATGTATTTAAAAAATAAAATAAAAATACACACCCACAACAAAAAGTGAGTCATTTGACACATTTAAGCATAATTTTCGTGAGTCAGGTGTAAATTGACTCATTACACCCACAACAAAAAGTGAGTCATTTGACACATTTAAGCATAATTTTCGTGAGTCAGTTGTAAATTGACTCATTAGTAACAACCAATGAGTCTCTATTGACTCATTTATATTTCACCAGTGTGTCAATCATGAGCTGACGCATTTGCAAAATGCTTCGACTGACTCACATGGTCGTAAAAAATGAGTCAAGAACGACATAAGAGCATTTTAGAAGAAAAAAGTGAGTCAACTTGAAAGTGAGGCTGTATGCATGCGCGCGCATGCTTTCGTGACGTCATCCAAAATGCGCATTCTCGAGCCATATTTGAATTCCCGATCGACGACGCGACGTCGCCATCTTATATCTTGGATTCAGAAGAGTTTTGACTGCAGCTAGTGAAAAATTGGTACGCATAATTATTCATATGGTTTTAAACGATGATTTTTATGACTGGATTCGTGGGCTGAATCTTCTGATTATTATACAAATGATGCATGCGTTCATTTTACGATATCCGCACTCGAGTTGATGAGGCTGTGTGTAACTTAACTATCACTATGAACATGACTGACAATGAGAGCGGACATTGTACAGTTCCTCAGGTAGACAAAGGAACATCCCTTCACTGCTATTATGTAAAAATGTGTAGAACAGGTGTCACATGCATATTCACCTTTTTACATAATAGCTGTGAAGGGATGTTCCTTTGTCTACCTGAGGAACTGTATATTTTGTCCGCTCTCATTGTCAGTCATGCTCATAGTGTATAGATTCTACTGTATCGCACGAAGCCGTGTCGAATGAAAACATGCATGATCTTGCATCATTGTTTTATACAACGAAACTCCTAGATCCTTGTTATTTGATGTAAAACGAATTAATTCAAGATTGTTTCGTGACAGTATGGGTGACAAATAAATCTCAAGTTAAGGCTTAATTTAGTGCGTACAAAGTAGATTTTTCTGATTCTGGTAGCGGGGCCACCGATTACATCGCTAAAATGTGATATTTTAGGATATATTTTCCATTGCAAATGTGGACAGTGACTCTGGCATGGTATGGTATGTGTGTGATAGGCCTAGGGAGTAGGGGGTCTATGTCATGATGCACCCACAACAAAAAGTGAGTCACCCTTACTCAAATTGATGAGTCACTGGTTTGTCCGTACAGCGAAACACTTGAAGGATCATGTGAGTCACTATGACTCGATTCAAATGAGTCTTATTTATCTAAGACTCACTTCAAGTGAGTCTTTAAGACTCATTTGTATCGAGTCATAGTGACTCACATGATCCTTCAAGTGTTTCGCTGTACGGACAAACCAGTGACTCATCAATTTGAGTAAGGGTGACTCACTTTTTGTTGTGGGTGTAGTAACAACCAATGAGTCTCTATTGACTCATTTATATTTCACCAGTGTGTCAATCATGAGCTGACGCATTTGCAAAATGCTTCGACTGACTCACATGGTCGTAAAAAATGAGTCAAGATCGACATGAGAGCATTTTAGAAGAAAAAAGTGAGTCAACTTGAAAGTGAGGCTGTATGCATGCGCGCGCATGCTTTCGTGACGTCATCCAAAATGCGCATTCTCGAGCCATATTTGAATTCCCGATCGACGACGCGACGTCGCCATCTTATATCTTGGATTCAGAAGAGTTTTGACTGCAGCTAGTGAAAAATTGGTACGCATAATTATTCATATGGTTTTAAACGATGATTTTTATGACTGGATTCGTGGGCTGAATCTTCTGATTATTATACAAATGATGCATGCGTTCATTTTACGATATCCGCACTCGAGTTGATGAGGCTGTTTGTAACTTAACTATAGATTCTCACTATGAACATGACAGACAATGAAAGCGGACAAAATATACAGTTCCTCAGGAAAACAAATGAACATCCCTTCACTGCTATTATGTAAAAATGTGTAGAACAGGTGAATATGCATGTGACACCTGTTCTACACATTTTTACATAATAGCAGTGAAGGGATGTCCCTTTGTCTACCTAAGGAACTGTATATTTTGTCCGCTTTCATTGTCTGTCATGTTCATAGTGTCTACTGTATCGCACGAAGCCGTGTCGAATGAAAACATGCATGATCTTGCATCATTGTTTTATACAACGAAACTCCTAGATCCTTGTTATTTGATGTAAAACGAATTAATTCAAGATTGTTTCGTGACAGTATGGGTGACAAATAAATCTCAAGTTAAGGCTTAATTTAGTGCGTACAAAGTAGATTTTTCAGATTCGGGTAGCGGGACCACCGATTACATCGCTAAAATGTGATATTTTAGGATATATTTTCCATTGCAAATGTGGACAGTGACTCTGGCATGGTATGGTATGTGTGTGATAGGCCTAGGGAGTAGGGGGTCTATGTCATGATGCACCCACAACAAAAAGTGAGTCACCCTTACTCAAATTGATGAGTCACTGGTTTGTCCGTACAGCGACACACTTGAAGGATCAGGTGAGTCACTATGACTCGATACAAATGAGTCTTATTTATCTAAGACTCACTTCAAGTGAGTCTTTAAGACTCATTTGTATCGAGTCATAGTGACTCACCTGATCCTTCAAGTGTGTCGCTGTACGGACAAACCAGTGACTCATCAATTTGAGTAAGGGTGACTCACTTTTTGTTGTGGGTGCAGGTTTGCATGGCAAATTATTCGGGGGAAAGTTGCCGCGTGTGATTATGTTTGGTAATTAATTATCAAATGAAGAATAATTCGTTCATCAAGGGTGGTCGTCTCGACAAATCTTCATGGTTTATTATGGCCACCCAATTCCAATAATGCTCTATCTTATGTTGTTATCTGATGTATCGCTTTATTGTTTTATCATTTTACCTTATTTTATACTCTTGATCGATTTATACTCTTATTCTGTCAAATGTATTCTGTTTTGTATATTTTATTGGAATTGAATAAACTGAATAGAATTGAATTGAATTGGTAGTGGTCCAGGGATGTTTTTGTCGAAAAGCTGACATTCTACTGAATATGTTACATGAATTCAATCTCATTTATCATTATGTGCAGATTCACGGGAACGTTATTTTTGCCTACGGGATCTTTGGTACAGTCTTTGCCATCTCCGTGGATCGCTACTTGGCCGTAGTCTGGTCGGCCCGCTTTCCTCCTTCCAAATCAAGAACCATTGTCTTTATCGTCTTCTGCTGGGTCGCCGCCATTGGATCCTCCTTACCCCCCTTAGTTGGAGATGTCTCTGCGATCAGGTATAAGAAACTTTCCCACAATTGCTCGCCAGATTTTCGGGAAGACTGTTTCTATGGCACCACCCTTAACGTCATCATCTTTCTAGGCATCGTACCTACGATGGTTTTATGCTATGTTAGTGTGTTCCTGCAAGTGTGGCGTCAACAACGGTTGCTTAGATCCTACGCCGACGAGAAACCTAGTATCGTGAGCAACGTATGTTCCGTTGAAGACACCGACGATGACGGCCACGACCACGACCGTGTGACCCATGCTGACAATGACATGCCAATGGATGTCATGGACCAGTCGATTGAATTACCTACCCTCTCGAATCTTACCCCAGAGCCTATGGACTACTCCCAGTCTTCAATCACCGAGGAAACTGACGCTGAACATGCTGAAGGAGAAATCGAGGAAAATAAGACTATTCAACAGGAAAATGTGATGAAAGGGATCAAGAAAAAAGAACGTAGGACCATGCAGAAGAAACTCAACATTGAAAGAAGAGTTGCCCTGACTGGTAAATATTTCCTGTGTTGGAATCTCTTAGTTTGTAAAATTGTTTAATCTTGCGCAAATCGCGATTTTTCAAGTGTTCGAAATAAAATGCCAATTTTTAACATGACAGAATTTATCAATTCTCATTGCTCCCCTCGCAAAAATTGTACATTTACTTATGGCGTTAAGAGGATGCAAAGTCTTTTTACTAGCAAAATGCGGAACCTACCTTTCCCCTCCACCTCGTCGTTTGGGAACCGCTCATCGTCTCTACAACTTCATAAAACTTTAGCCTACGTCCCAAAGTTATTTTATGTCGTGATAAACAAACATATAGTAATCATTAGCTCAGCGTACACCCCTCCCCAAAATTCACACCTCAGTAGTATTGTCTTCTGTTTAATTATTTTCCAGATCCCTATCATATTGAGTGTTTTTTAATAAAGAAATAATGTTACTATCTGGCTTTTGTTTCTTGTTGATGTGTTTTATATAATTTCCACCCAACACTTTTCTCCAACAGTGTCTGGTTTTCTTTTTCTTTTTCTTTTCAGGAACCCTACTTGTGCTAACCACCTTGGTCTGTTGGTCACCGTACTGCATCGTTAACTCTTGTCTTCTATCCATCAACATCCCCCATTGGATGGGCGTGACCACGGTGTGGCTAGGTTTCTCCAACTGCCTACTCGACCCTCTAATCTACTCGTTCATGAATAGACGAATTGCAGCCCATTACCGTGACATGTTCAGACGTTGGTCGATTGGATTGAATACACTGATTAGACGCAACTCCGGAGAAGCATGATTTTTTTCTCTATGTAAAGTATCACCATTTCGTCGTGGAAACTCAGCGAAGGGCATAATATTTTAATAAGGCTTGTTCAGATAAAGAGCGGAAAGCCGCACAAAAAAATATACCGCCGCGGTTTTTTCTTTCCACGTCAAATCTACTATTATTATGCAGTATGATGGGAAAGGGAAGGGGGTGGGGGTCTGGAAACTTAACAAAAATAAAGCCTTCTTTTTTGCTTTCGATTTTTTTTTTTGGGTGAAAATATTCATGATGTAGCACTAAACATCATATATATTTGTCCTGTATAATATCGTCCAAAACAAGTCCGGATACACAACCTGTCCGGACACACAACGGCTGGGTATAAAAAGACGAAATTTTATTATGACTTTTTGTATACGTGACGTGATAAAAGCTTACATCATCAATGATTTCCCGGCAACCAACATTAACAAAAAAATCAATACGGAGGGAGTGGTGCCGTGGTGGTGGTGAAAACAAATGAACATTCCCAGTCAAGGGAGGGAGTAGGCTTACAAACTATCAAACTTGTCGCCGATGGATGAGAATTATATTCATCGTTGCCCCCACATCCCCCAGGGGTAGGACGAAGCTTACATGTAGAACTCTTAAAGGTACTATGTCCCTTTTGCAGCAAACCTCAAATTCTGTAGAACTTTGCAGGAAGTATGAATATGTCATGTATGTCCTATCTGTGAAATTTAAATGTTAGCAGTGTCCTAATATTCAAATTATGCAAGGAAACCTGTTTACTTGCTAGACTTCACTGTCAGACACTATTGCGTGAGTGACTGTCTTTTTTTTCTTCTTTGATAATAACATACATAAAATGAGCTGTAAAGGACACATGAGCATTTGTCTACATCAATAACCCACTTATTGTGATGGCCAAAATTAAACTGATTGAATATTTGCGCAGCATAAAACGTATGACCATTCAGTACAATGGTCTGAAAAAATCAAGACTTTTACTTATTGGCTCTATAGCTCCTAAGTCGATTTGACAACTAATAGTCGTTATTTTCCCACTTGAAGACATTTTCAAGCCCCACCTTTTTTACGGAAGTTCTAAATGAGTATTATCGTTCAAATGCCGTTGGAATTTAACCTTTTCATTTTTTGGCCTGCAAATGGGACATTGTACCTTTAAGTCACGAGCTTTCCTCTATTTTTTTCAGTGAGACATTTTTCAAAACAAATATCTTGAGTAGGCAACATGGTGTTAAAATGTGCTTATTGTCTGTTAAAAAAAGAAAAAAAAAAGTAGTTTTTACATTCAATTTGTATCACAAAAGAAATAATGGTAAACTATGCACGATAATTAGAAAAGTTTTTTTTTCTGCGTTATTATCATGAGATGCCTAGATAAATTTGAATGTTTGAAAGCTCGTGCCACTAATAGATAAGAATTGTCCATTGTTGAAATGGTCGTAATTATGATCTTGATGACAAAATGTAATGTTGAATAAATCTTGCTTCGCATACGTTTTAGTCGTCAAAATAACATGATTAGATGACTGTATACTCAAGAGCGTAAGAGTGATCCAGTCTTTGATTTACTAATTCTTTTTTATCATGTATCCACAATCCATTTCAATGAATTTTCTGCTTGCACTCAAATTATATTCTATCACGATGAATTGTACTTCTTTCTTCTAGTTTACGGTTATTGTGCTCAACATAGAAAACATGTTTTATTTTAAACCTAAGTTTCGTTTTTAGAGAAGTTTGACTCGTTTTTTACTTAAGAGCTCTGGGATCCATCCAATACAGGATTAATTAAACAAGACATGTGGGGAGGCGCGATGGCTCAGTGGTAGAACAGTGGTCTCAGAACCGGGAGGTTCCGGGTTCAAAACGAAGGCAGTGTGCTCATGCCCTTTAATAAGGCATTAATCTTTATTACCAAGTCCTTTGGGAGGACTTTGATTTGTTTTAAGTTTTCTTCAAGCCAGGGTCGAATAATGAAAATGCATGGACAAATTAATAAAATAAGTAAATAAATGGCTAAATAAATTGAAATATATAAATAAATAAAACAAAAGTTCAATAATCAGCTGTTTTGCTCTCAGTGACCCATATAAATGTATTTAACAGGGCCACGTTGATGTTTGATGTTAATTTATTTTCCATATATATACATCGTCAGACATATTTTAATTTGTAACATAATTTTATGGTCGCATACACTTATACATTGAAAAAAGTGTCGCCATAAGCACAGCTTGAGCTTACGTTCTCTTGTTCAAACTCTGAAGGTGGGGCGGAATCATTACGGACCGCGGAGGGGCGGGGGGGGGGGGGGGGGGGAGTTAGCTATCTGAGTTACCAGAGGCAGCCCGCATGTCATATCACCTGTTTCAGGATTTATCGGAGTCTCAGTGAATTTATTCAAAGCATCCCTTCGTCCAAAGTCTATTTTATGCGATTCCGTCAAATTCAATATTGATGACACATCAGTCAGTGACAATGAAGAAGTGCCAATACTCATATTTATGTGTTTTCGCAAAGTCTTTCGAATTTACGTCACCTTTTCAATTTGCGAACCTGATGCAGACATATCACGTGTACCGAAAATGATTTCTGTAAACAACAGTCTTCGTCATTGCCCTAAGTTGGTTTCTAAAAAGCAGGAGGGGTTCTCAAAGATTTTTTTTGGGTTATTGGTCTGGGGTTCTTACATTGATTTTCTTCACGTGCCTCGATTATTTGTCATTTGTAATCGAGAAAATTGACGGGGTGAAAAATTAGGGGTCGGTTTGAAACCCCAACCTCTCTAGAACCGCCCCTGCTCAAAACTCCTTGTGATCAACTTGTGTACTCTAGAATCGGATGATGTGGTACTTATAAACCTAGGTAAAATGGTAAATGATATGAGCAACTTGAGCAAGTATATTGGGGAGGATGGAAGGGACATCAAGAAATGATGATTTTACACGAAAGGAAAAAAATCACAACAGACGGTCTGCTTGCCTCCACTATACCAGTAGAAATAGAAACTGACATGAATTGACATTTATTGAAATCTAAATAATTATCCCCTACCTCGAAGCTACAAGTAGCTGATACACAGATGGCGCCCTTTCAGTTGACTCCTAAAACCGGTTTACTCAGTTATGCATTATCATTGAAACCTTGCATTTTTTGAATAAAAATGAATAAATATCGAAAATGTTAGTTTTGTAGTTGTTGTTGTTGTTGTTGTTTTATCAGATTACTTGAAGAGTGATCTAAAAAAAATAATAATAACATGACGATAATATTACCTGTAAACAGAGTAAAAAAAATGCATATGTGCAAAATCGCTCCTTCGCGTTCGCAATCTTAAGCGGCGAGCACGTTTTGGAAGAACCGAATTCCATCCGCTGCTTCATGTATGATTTTATGGAATGTATTAGTAACCACTCTACAACACAGTTTAGACTTTTCTTGTGTGAACTCAAAGGGCATTTAGTTGCAGATAGTCACGGGGGTCTCAGTCAAATATATATACTGTAAGCATGCGTGACCAAGAAAACGCGTATAAAGGGGTGCTTTTTTATATCCATTATCCATTTTAGGCCATTTTCAAGAAAAAGGATACTTTTTCAAAATGGTTCAAAATCCTGCTGTACGCGCCGGTTAACGCGTTTAGGGGTATTTTTTTAGCACTCAGGGCCAGACCGACCGTGGTCTTTAGACAAGGCCTCATGTCTGATAGACGCCGAGCGAATAAAAAGAGACTATTCGCGAAAACCCAAGTGAACGCCAGAGCAAATGGCCCAGCCAAGTGGCCTTTAGTAATCTGGTTTGAATTTCTTATGTTAACCCTTTTTTCGACTGGAATTCTCTACCGAAATGGTAGCGTCCAATCACCAAACGTATCATCGCGTGACGTCGGCATATATTATCCATCACGTTCACAGTAAACTCTACGCAGTACGAATACCTTTCACATTAAACGAAACGAGTTGGACTGGTTCATTTTATACAAGGAAAGTCAAATTATCTCACTTACAATTGTTAGCTCAAGTCATCAAATGCTTCCTATTTTATTGTAATTATGCATGTAAAATAGATTTGGATGTAATATTTTGTATTAATCATTTATATTTTCATCTCATAAGCAAAACTATCTTGACCCCTAAAAAAAAACTAAATCAGCAAACAATTTAACAACAGGCTAATCGTCTAAATGTTTTTCCACTTGCCACTTGAAGCTCCGGGCACCGTCACTACGGTTTTTTTTCACCATCAACTGAATTTTGTAAGGTTGTTCCATTTCAGGTCGGGTGACTGAAACTTCTGTCAAGTATATAAATATAGATGTTCTCGCATTGTGAGGCATCGTGATTCCCTCGTCACATTTGCTCTACGGCTAGGATACGGCGGCCATAGGCTCCCGAAATCGAGAGATACTTGCGGCGGCCGCAGAGAATTTGCGGTGGCCTCAGGGTCACCCTTGGGCGTATCCTAAGGCGACCGTGCGCGCGTCATCACCTCAAAAGCCGTACGGCAGTCGCAGATTTTCTGTCTCCACAAATTCAAAATAAGCCGTGCGGCTACCCTAACATATTATGTGACCGCTACCGTATGTGACCGTGGGAATGCTGCGGCGGTCCAATAATTGTTATTGGCCGTATATATTTTAGACCGCACGGCCGCCGCGGCAAATGTGACCTAGGCATAAGTACCGAAGAAATATATGTTGCACAACCACGGCGGCACCTTAAAAAGGCCTCTAAATCTGTTCCCGCTAGCCACAGTGAAAGACAGTGTTACCCACAGGACCATATCAGGGGGGGGTTTCACAAAGATTAAGATCGACTTTTTTAAGTTGGACTTAACTATGGCAGGCCGTTCATGCCACTGTTTGCTTTCACCATTTACTGGCATTGGTCTCTCAAGGGACGTACAAATCATGGTCACAAATGTACAGAATTTAAAGTTTTTATTTAATTCATCATTGAAGGAATAAATATTGTCTAAAGATCATAATTGAGAGACCAATGGTGAGAGCAACCAGTGGCATGAATGGCCTGTCATAGTTAAGTCCAACTTAAAGTCGATCTTAGTCTTTGTGAAACACTCCCTGGTGTCATTTTCCTATGCACTCATCTTCGGCTGCCTGTGCTGTTATGGATCGAGACAAAATAGCAACAACAAACAACAAAACAAACAATAACAACAAAAATAATAACACACTTCTTGCAGTCGAACTTATTGCTATGAATTTTCCCCAAAACATCATACTAAAATGGTAGACTTTCCATATTATATTTAACTTCAGAAATCATGAATAAACTTGGATGTTGGGTAAAATGTGTAAATTGTATTTTCTTGTAATAAATAATCATTATTCAGAAGGGTAGGTCTAGATAATTATGCGAAAGCATGTGTTTTGTGGCTAAATTCATGTCCAACAAATCGCACAAAACAAGATAGTATCCATAGCAGTAGAGGATACATGTCGTCGTGATTAATTATTAAGATTATGTACGACGTACGTCAATAATCCGGGTCCTCAAAATCTGCATATCTTGGCACAAGAGAACACAGTGGATCACTCACCTCAGTAATTAATGATAAATCTTGAGAGGAAAAAAAAATGATAATCACTTCTTATCATATTGCTAATCTGTTTTAAGAATGCAGGGCCAAAGATAGACGGGGCTAAGTACGCCTCTTAAGGCTAACCCCTTGAGTTATCGATCTTTCGAGATATAACCCCATATTGGCGTAGTCCCGGGGGAGGAGGGGGAGGGTCATTTGTTCCCCTCCCCACATTTTATGAGAATTGAAATGTCATGGAAAAGTTTGCCCCCGTCCCTTTTAACCGGGGGTAATTATAAAAAGATAGAAGTAAAAGCAGGAGGAGGAAGAATAGGGGGAGAAGGAGAGGAAGGGGAGAAGAAATAGAAGAAGAGGAAGAAGGAGGATGATGAGAAGAATAGGGATGATAGGGAGGAGGAGGAGGAGATGAAGAAGAAGAAGAAGAAGAAGAAGAAATGATTTTTAGCGGACGATTAGTCAAATTAATCCCACAATACTTCTGATGATAACATTATGTTATCGAAAGCGATTACCTTCGTAGTGATAGTTAATAATACTAAATGTCAGCTGCTATGGATAGGCTCCCATTGTTCAGTCAAGCCTCTGGCTCTGGTTCCCCCTTAATTGTTTGGCTAAATCTACGCCTTTGAACCTAGGACTGCAGTCAACACTGGTACAGATACATCGTCATTTTTAGTATGACAAATATAGTCGTTTACCTCTAGAGTGTACCATCTTGCATAGTCTGCAATCTAATAGTAGGAGGTTTATTCCGCTAGCCTAACGACATCTTCTTCTTTCAATCTACAGACCAGTCTCTACATCATTCTACTGGGCTTTTTAAAGTTTTGCTACGTTTGTTGAAAGATAAGGGAAATGGCTAATAAGAACACTCAATTCTGGTTTGCGCTGGTCGCAGTTTTCGGCGCCATCTTATGCTTTTCGTCACCAGCGGAAGGACTGGGGACGGTGTATGATGTCGACGTCAACAAATATGTCGGAGTCTGGTATAACGTAAGTTGCAAAGAATAGTGCCACAGTCACGCCGTTGAGACCGACACAAAACCGATAATGGACCGAAAAAGTACTTTACCCTAAATGGCCAGGACAGTATTATATTGTCAATTAGTGGTTGATTAGGAGGTTACATGTCTTTATTCCGAAGGTTCATAATTCCGAAGATTCATAATTCCGAAGGTTCGTTTTTCCCGAAAATGAAATAGGGTTTATAATCCCCGAGTTAAGGTTCATTATCCAAAAAATGATAAAGAACCCTTTATCTTTCTTTCGGAATTACGAACCTTCGGAAAAACGAGCGCCTCTCGATTTTGAGACGGTTTGGTTGTGTGACTGGGGTATAAAAGCCGAAACCCGTTAAAGATCGGTCCCCAGACGTAAATAATCATATCTGATTGATACACGTCTGTAAAAACCCAATTACACACTGTACGAAAACATGATAAGGACTTTCAATTTCAGTTTTCATTTAATGAGGTGAAAAGGAACTTTTTGGGGGCCTAAACAATGAAATTGAAATCCAAACAGCGATGTTTCAATCATAATAATTCATAGTAAGAAAGTTGCAGAATCGACTGGGGTATAAAAGTCGACATTCGATATGTTATCTTATAACTCTTTGAGTATTGTAGAAGAATTTAATAAGAACATGAAGTTTCATGTTTTAGTTAATCCAAATTAAAGAAAGAAACCTTTTTAGGCTTCAGCCATCGAAAAGTTAGGCCTAATAAATTAGAGGTTTATTCAATGATTATCATAATAAGAGAATTGAGGAAAAGCGGAATTAAGATATAGTCAAGAGCATATATAACCCAAACAAACTTATGAATTTTACCCTCCTTTAGCACTTCAGTAGTCTTATTCTTATGTGATTTTGATTTAACATCTTTCCTTTGTTATCGATCTTTTATAGATTCTTCAAATTCTTTCACTTTAAAATGCCAAAATGTATATATTAACCGCATACATTTTTTTCCAGATTTGTGTCCTTTATTTAGTTAATGAGATGCAGAATAAAAGAAGAATGTATAAAGTAATAAATTATTATAGGGTAGTGTGAAATATTATGCCACGATCTATAATTCTAGATCGCCTTAAGCAAATATAAACATCGAAAACAGCAGTTTGATGTACATGTATAATAATTGCCGCAAACTTTTAAATCAACGTATCTGTATGTCAATATCAAGGTTGGCAGGTCAACACAATTGACCTTTGTAATTATCATTAGCATCTCCGTCTTGATCATATTTGTTTGATTCCTGAAAAAGAAAAAAAAAATTGTACTTTGATACAAGCTCTACCTTCATAGGTATGATAAGGATAGAGTGGTCAATAAAATGGTATAGGGAACAATAGTCTCAACTTTCTGTGAATGTAATATGCTTACAGAATACCAACCTGTTTTAACATTATACCCTCATGTAATTGAGTTATTCTCTTCACATCCTTCTTCTTCATGCACCCTAAATCATGGAGAGATCAATCAAGAATTTGACATACGGAGAGAGAGTGGGGGGGGGGGGTAGTTTTACCCCATGAACCCCCTCTCAAAATCATCGTTCTCTGACTTGTGCATTACTTAGTCATATGTATGTGTATGCATCAATTAGTCCTCATTATTTTCATGTGCGTTTAATAGCCGATTGCGTGTATATTTTGCTAAGTTTTATCATTTTTAAAATGTTATAATTGGGGCGACTTAATTTGACTATGAAACAAATAGAGACTTGAAAACATTTTTCATTTTTTATGTTTCATTTTTTGTTGTAGATGTACACAAATTTCTGGACAGACTCATTCGCTGGAACAGAAGGCGCAGAATGCACAACAGCTGACTGTACGTACCAATATAACTTGAAAGATGATGATGATGATGATGATGATGATGATGGTGATGATGATGATGACGCTGATGCTGCTGCTGCTGATGATGATGCTGATGCTGATGATGATGGTGACGATTGTGGTTATGATTGTGGTGAAGATTGTGGTTATGATGAAGATGATGATGATGATGCTAATGATCAATGTATTGGTTATGATTGGTTTACAATGTGGAGCTAGATGACGCTGATCTCACTGATGATGGTGAGGAAGATGGTGGTGATGGTGGTGGTGATGATGATGATGATGATGGTGATGATTGTGGTTATGATGATGATGATGATGATGATAATGCTGATGATTAAGGTATTGGTCATGATCGTCCTGAAGGTTAACACTGTGGAGCTAGATGACGCTGCTCTCACTGATGATGGTGATGAAGATGGTGGTGGTGATGATGATGATGTTGATGATTGTGGTTACGATGATGATGATGATGATGATGATGATGTTGATGCTGATGATTAAAGTATTGGTTATGATTGTCCTGAAGGTTTACAATGTGGAGCTAGATGACGCTGCTCTCGCTGTTGATGATGATGAGGAGGAGGATGATGACGTCTCACTATCTTCCACTGGCCTTCACATTTATCTCTCTATACCCTTCATGAAGTATTCAATCAGTAATTTATCTTCCTTCTTTAGATGGGAAGGTCTCTGAGACCAATTTTACCGTGACCAATGCTTACAGCGTAGGAGAGGGGGAACCCGTTACCAGCAGCGGCTATGCCTGGGTCCCTCTCCAAAGTGAGCCGGGAAAGGTTCTCGTCAGCCTTGATAACGATGCCGCAGCAAGTACATGTAAGTGTAATGACAAATAAAACTCAGTGATTCTTAAAATAAATCATGAGTGCCCCACCCCCTTCCCCCGTTAAAATTAGATAAGCATATTTTCTTTGATTTTGTATTGATTTTTGTTTGACATCGTATTTTAATTTTTATTGTTTAGGCCTATATGTACACGAAAATAAATCAAACTACATAATATTCCATATTCTTTTCGCTATAATACACAACCTAATTTCCATCCCTCTCTCTCTCTCTTTCCCCCTTTCTCCCCTCTCTCTTTCTCCCGTATGAAAATCAATCTGTATATTAATATGCTAATATGCATTGAACTTTGTTTCCACGTAGATTGGATTCTCAAACTCGGCCCCATCGTCGACAACCAGTACGAGTACTCGGTTGTCACCGACAGCCAAGCCCTTTCGCTCTCCGTCCTCGCCCGTGACCCCGAGACCTTTGACATCAACTATGACGCTGAGGTCACCGAGTATCTTCTCATTACGGGCTTCACAAGTCCGACGACCCAACGCGTTCGAGTTTACCACGGGGACGACTGCACATATCTTTCTCCTGATGCATAAGACTTATAACTCGTTGTTGTAATAATTTCTTTATTTCAAAGAACAGTACAAAATGCACAAACTTGCATACTTATGTCCAATTACAACAATCATAGCCAGGCTCACGGAAAAGAGTATACTGATAGAGCCACCCTACTAAGAAAAAGACTAATAAATAAAATAAATAAATAAATAAATTCGGGTTCAAGGCAGGTTTGTTCACTCGATCACAAAATACGACATTCAATAGAAAATAAAAAAATGCAATCATGGAATTCAAATTATAGTGACTTTAGGAGAAAACATATCGTCATTATTGACAGTTTTATGCGGGTATAAGATGCGAGTGTAAAGTATTGATTATCATGATTTATGGGTAGTGGGTACAGGTACATATATATTTTATACTTGTCAATTACAGTGTTATTAATACTCATCTGTTACAAATAAATCATTGTTGAAGATATTTTCTGCAATAAAAGTTAGCGATTCATATATCAACACAAAGAACATATATTGTGTCGGCATTTAACTAGTTTCAAGAGCGAACCAACGGGGGAAGGGCAGGCGTTGAGCGACTTGAACCGATGGTTGTAGTAGTCGATGCCTCGTCGATCACAAACCGAATAGCAACACATCAACAGTTCTCTGAATTAAATCACTATCTGCAACTAAATCCCCTTTGAGTTCACACAAGAAACGTCTAAACTGTGTTGTAGTCGTTACTTTTATAATCCATAAAATCATACATGAGCAGCGGATGGAATTCGGTTCTTCCAAAACGTGCCTGCCGCTCAAGATTGCGAAAGCAAATGCAACTAGCTAAAGTGAGGTGAAGTGCGATTTTGCACAAATGCATTTTTACTCTGTTTGCAGAAGATAATATCGTCATGTTATTATTTTTTTAGAACACTCTTACAGTAATTTGTAATACTTCTGATAAAACAACACAACAACAAAACACTAAAATCTTCGATATGTATTCATTTATATTCAAACATTTCCCCAAAAATGACCAAAAAAAATGAAGATCATAATCTTAAGTTTGTGTTGCAAGGTTTCAATGATAATGCATAATTGAGTAAATTGAACCGGTTTTAGGAGTCAACTGAAAGGGCGCCATCCGTGTATCAGTTACTTGTAGCTTCGAGGTAGGAGATAATTATTTAGATTTCAATAATGTAAATTCATGTCAGTTTCTATTTCTACTGCTAATAGTGGGGCAAGCAGACCGTCTGTTGTGATTTTTTCCTTTTCGTGCAAAATCATCATTCCTTGATGTCTCTTCCATACCATTTTACCTAGGTTTATAACCACATCTAGCATCGTTTATCCATCCATGAAAGAACCTGCATTCAATCAGCAGATATATTACATTTATTGTATTATTACCAACGCTCCTTCTCTCCCCTTTTCTTTTCTTCTCTGCAAGTCACTCTCTTTTTTATTTTTTATTGTTGTATCTAAGTTGAGGGCTGCGGGCATGTCAAGCTACTTTGCTTATTTCTGTAGCCCTCCTGCATCTAATGTATGTTAATTATGCATTCAATATAGTTGTTTAATTTCGTTTATTATCTGTGTAAAAATTATATACACTTAAAATATTGTATCAAACAATATTATGTTCATGAAAATGTATGATGAAAAAAAAAAAGAAAGATGCAGAAACCAATAAATCAATCCAAATCATCCGATTCCAGAGTATACAAGTTGATCACTAGTACTTTTGGGCAGGGGCGGTTCTAGAGAGGGTGGGGTTTTAAACCGACCCCTAAGCTTTCACCCCGTCAATTTTTTCGATTACAAATGACAAATGATCGAGGCACATGTAAAAAAATCAATGTTAGAACCCGATACCACCATCCCCGCTCCCAAGGAAAAGGATCAATTCTTTGAGAACCACTCCTGCTTGTGAGAAACCAACTTAAGGCAATGCTAAAGACTGTTGCTTACATAAATCATTTTCGGAATACGTAATATGTCCCTGTCATGTTTGCAAATTCACCAGGTGACGTATAACGTGCAAGCCTGTTGAAAATACCTTGGGCTTAATATTTGTTCGAAAGACTTAACGACAGCAGATAAATATGAGTACCATATCCATGCATTCCATGGGGAGTAGGCCTATACTCCAATCATTTCGCCACTTCATTGCTACGCCATTGCCAATGACTGATGTGTCATCTATTGAATTTGACGGAATCGTATAAATAGACTTCGGACGAAAGGTTGCTTTGAATGAACTCACTGAGATTCCGATAAATCCTGGAACAGGTGACACGACATGCGGGCTGCCTTTGATAACTCAGAGAGCTGCCCCTCCCCCCTCCCCCACCCCCGCCCCTTCGCGGTCCGTATAAGGATTCTGCCCCACCTTCACAGTTTGAACAAGAGAACGTAAGCTCAAGCAGTGCTCATGGCGACACTTTTAAATTATGTGTGACGATGTATATATATGGAAAATAAATGAACATCAAACCCAAACACGTCCCATCTAGATACATTTATACGGGTCAAGAAAGCAACTGAGAGCAAAATTATTGAGTTTTTTAAAATGTATTTATTCATATATTTCAATTCATTTAGCCATTTATTCGTTTATCTTATTAATTATATTCAAATATCAGTTCATCAGTTAATTTTTCCACAATGTTCATGTTTCGACTCTGGCTTGAAGAAAAGTAAAATAACAAATCCTCCAATATGAAACCAATGCTTGGGAGGATAACAATGTAAAGATCGAGTGATAGACAAACAACATTGACCTAAAACGCCTGCATGTTTAGCCAATTCCAAATTATGCATAAGATCTTGATTTGTATTTAATTGGGGCCGACATATAGAATTAGGCAATAAACTAATCGTAATCTCACATTGCTAACATTGCTAAACAACTTAAAACAATGAAGAAAGGAAGTGATCGTTTATGAAAGAGGCAAAATTAAGTGCTCTGCATGTCAGAAAAGATATATTGAGGTTTCCGATAGGGTTTTGATGGGACTGTAGTTTCGATCTCCAATTCAATTGTTGTTACAACTCAGTTCTAGATTTTAACAGTCGGAGTGTGTCTTTTGCTATTTCATCTCCTTTATTCAATGAAACCAAAAGCTCTTGTAATAATAATAATAATCATTTCCTGTAAATTGAAAGTACATTTCAGAAAACAAAAAATAGAATAATATAATTACAGTAATGAACATTATATGTTATAATCATGACTGATAGGTCAACTGTCTATCCATAAAGTTTTAAAGTTTGATGATAATGATGGTGATTGATGATTGCTTTACCCGACTACTGTGTATGCTTGTTAGGAAGCAACCAGGGGACCGATGATTTTAAGTCCTCCCCGAGGAACTTGGCAATGAAGATTAATCCCTTACTAAATGGCACGAGCGCACTGATTTGGATTCGAACCCGGAACCTCCCGAGACAACTGTTCTACCACTGAGACATTGCGCCTACTCACATATCTTGTTTAATTAATCCTGTATTGGATGGATCCCAGAGCTCTCAAGTAAAAACGAGTCAAAGTTCTTTAGAAACGTAACTTAGGTTTAAAATAAAACATGTATTCTAATGTTGAGCACAGTAACCGTAAACTAGAAGAAAGCAGTACAATTGATCGTGATAGAATATAATTTGAGTGCAAGCAGAAATTTAATTGCAATAGATTGTGGATACATGATATAATAAGTATGAATTATTAAAAGACTGGATCACTCTTACACTCTTCAGTATAGAGTCATGTAATCATGTTATTTAGACGATTAAAACATATACGAAGCTAGATTTAATCAACATTACATTTTTGTCATCACAATCATAATTACGACCGTTTTGACAACTGGCGATTCCTATCTAATAGTGATATGACCTTTTAAACATTCAAATTTCATTCGGTGTCTCATGATAATAACGCATTATAAAAAACAAATTATAATCATCGTGCATGGTTTATCATTACTTTTCTTGTGATACAAATTAAATGTGAAAACTTTTCCTATTGGCGTTTTTTCTTCTATAAACACATTTAGATATATATATTGGCGGCTTTCCGCTCCATATCTGGACAAGCCTTAATCAAAATATCATGCCCTTCGCCGAGTTTCCACGGCGAACATTTTATACTCTTTATGGAGAAAAAAAATCATGCTTCTCCGGAGTTGCATCTAATCAATGTATTCAATCCAATCGACCAACGTCTGAACAAGTCCCGGTAACGGGCTGCTATTCGTCTATTCATGAACGTGTAGATTAGAGGGTCGAATAGGGAGTTAGAGTAACCTAGCCACACCGTGGCTACGCCCATCCAATGGGGGATGTTGATGGATAGGAGACACGAGTTAACGATGCAGTACGGTGACCAACAGACCAAGGTGGTGAGCACAAGTAGGGTTCCTGATAAGAAAGACCAAAAAAAAAAACAGACACTGTTGGAAAAAAAAGTGTTGGATAGAAATCATATAAAACATATGAACAAGGAACATAAGCCAGATGGTAACATTATTTCTTTATTATAAAAACACTCAATATGGTTTGAGATTCTGGAAAATATGTTAACAAAAAATTAAGGAGAAGACAATACAGAGGTGTGAATTTTGGGGAGGGGTGTAGGCTGAGCTAATGATGACTATAATTATGTTTGTTCATCACGACATAAAATAACTTTGGGACGTAGGCTAAAGTTTTATGAAGTTGCAGAAACGGTGAGCCGTTCCCAAACGACGAGGTGGAGGGGGGGGGGGGGAGGGGAAAAGGGATGTTCCGCGTTTTGCTAGTAGAAAGACTTCGCATCCTGTTAACGCCAATAGGTATATGTACAATTTTTGCAAAGGGAGCAATGAGAATTTATACATTCTGTTATGTTAAAACGTGGCATTTTATTTCGAACACTTGTGGTAAAACAGTACAATTAAATTGCGATTAGCGCAAGATTAAAAAATTTCTACAAACTTTTAGAAATCCCAACACAGGCAGTACTTACCAGTCAGGGCAACTTTTCTGTCAATGTTGAGTTTCTTCTGCATGGTCCTATGATCTTTTTTCTTGATTCCTGTCATCACATTTTCCTGTTGAATAGTCTTATTTTCCTCGTGTTCTCCTTCAGCATGTTCAGCTTCAGGTTCCTCGGTGTTTGAAGACTGGGAGTAGTCTATAGGCTCTGGGGTAAGATCCGAGCAGGTAGGCCCTTCAATCGACTGGTCCATGTCATTTATTGGCATATCATTGTCAGTTTGGGTCACACGGTCATGGTCGTGGTCCTTGTCATCATCGTCGTTGTCTTCAACGGAACATACGTTGCTCACGACACTAGGTTTCGCGTCGGGGTAGGACATAAGCAACCGTTGTTGACGCCACACTTTCAGGA
This sequence comes from Strongylocentrotus droebachiensis, assembly GCA_035222895.1. NCBI lineage: Eukaryota > Metazoa > Echinodermata > Echinoidea > Camarodonta > Strongylocentrotidae > Strongylocentrotus > Strongylocentrotus droebachiensis. Next base: position 60,305 of record JAVYIG010007017.1, on the reverse strand, counting down.
ACACACCAACATAGCAGAAAACCATCGTAGGTACGATGACTAGAAAGATGATGACGTTAAGGGTGGTGCCATAGAAGCAGTCCTCCCGAAACTCTGGCGAGCAGCTGTGGGAAATTGTCTTATACCTGATCGAAGAGACGCCTCTCAAGGCTCTCAATAAGGAGGGTAAGAAGAATCCAATGGCGGCGACCCAACATAAGACGATAAAGACGATGGTTCTTGATTTGGAAGGAGGGAAGCGGGCCGACCAGACTACGGCCAAGTAGCGATCCACGGAGATGGCCGAGACTATGAGTAAGTTTCCTAAGGCAAAAAGAAAGTTACCTTGAATCTGCACACAATGATAAATGAGAATGAATTAAATATTTCATATCCAGTAGAACGATCGAGTGATACTTTTTTTTTGAGTAGGAGAGGAGTCATATTAGATTTGTGATTTGGTATGCGAAATACCAATGATGAAACTAAATAGATTTACAAAACAATTACATGTTCTTTTCATGAGAAGTGTGACTCGGTAACATTGTTGGGGTTGATGAAAAAAATTGCTTAATTTTTGTATAAAATGTTACTTACTATATTCCTTTTACTATACTAACCCTCTGACATGCAAAAAATCCTGAACAAATTCTCAAACCGCAAAGATATCTATGGTTTTCTTTGAAGGCGTCGATGTGAGGCACCCTCTAACAGTGATTAACAGTAAATTCTCCCAACCATTTTTGAATTTTCCCAACCGTTTTTCCATGAGAAAAATACATAAAACAGACTATAAAAATCTGTCAACACTTAACTGTCTGGAATGGAATGTAGAGCCATTTTATTCTTTGTGACGATTTACATTCACCTAAAATGTAATTAAATTGTCTTTTTCTTGATGCTGAACAGGCTTTGACAAGTAGCAGAATAGAAGTAGAATAATATAGTTGGGAGAATTAAGGAATCGATCAGATCAGACCATGAATAATGATCCGTTTTCACTCAAATTTTCAGATTATCTTTAATTGTACATCTAGCATTGAAGTCACTACCTTAGCACCACTATCTCTCATCTGAACAATGTTACAAAGTCCTTTTAATATCCCAAATCGAAATATATATTAAAATCGTATATAAGAAAGGTGGCGAAGAATGCAAAATAGAAAAAGACTTACAAAACACACAGCTTTGTTGTGAAGGAGAAAATAGCCTTGGTCGAACACAGATACTACGAGCAATGATATGTTCATGATTGTAAAGCCAAGATCATTTATGATGAGACTCAGGATCAGCCAGTTATGAAGGTTCCTTCTCAGAACCTTGTCTCGAAGAATCGTCACCATCGCGGTCAGATTGGCGACCAACGCTCCGAGGAAGATAACCACAATGGTGATACCTTCGATGACGGCCACCACTGACGTCGACTCGTGGTAGATCGTGACATCATCGCGTCGATAGTATAGCGTTGGTGAGGCACGCTGGCTCGACATCGTATCACTCATTTTGAGAAAGTGGTCTTTAAAATGAAGGATAACAGCGACCGATTATGATTTAAATGATAAAAGATGATGATCAGCGAATCTGGACAGCTTGAAAACAGTCCGAGATTTATAAAAACAAAAGTCCGTTACTTGACATTAATTGAAACCAATCAATTCAATCGCATTTCTAACTTTCCCTCTTGACGTACAGGATATGATGTAGGCCGAGTCAAAGAATAAACGTTTCGTTTTCATTTTGAGCTTTTTAATGATTAAGCATTTATTGTTTGATCGGTGTTAAAAGGCTGCCTCAAGGAAAATATCTATTTAAAATTTGTCATGAACACTTAGCCAAAGTTGTATTTTTACTTTCTATTTACCCTTCCACGGGGTCCCTTTAATAATTACCAACATAATCATTTTTATAAAAGATCGATACCAGTCATGCACTATTCCATGACTTGTCATATAAATATTCAAACAATAAAATATAACGATATAATCTCGGCCGCAAAGCGACATTTTGGATTTTTAACTTGACATAATAAAATGTGTACACCAATTCTTTAACATAAAGACATAAAAACATAAAAACATAAAAACATGTGGTAAAATGTAACCATTTTTCAACAAAATTATTTTTCTTTAAGAGTTTAAAAAAAATATATATATCTTTCCATATCATATTAAGTTTAACGGCTCAATTTCGACCAGTGGTATCTGATATTTGGCTGAATAGATTTCTTTTCTTACAATAATTAAGATATTAAAAATCAGTACCATCCGTTTTCAAAATGTCATTGATAAACAGTGGCGGATCAAGGGGGCCGAAACGGCCGCGGCCCCCTATTTATTTCCAACACCATTTCTTTCAACACAAGTGGTGTGTAGAATTTAATCCTGATCTTTTTGTTAAAATCAATTCCAATGATTTAATACTCAATTCAAAGAATCCTGCGATGTCTGTTGAATATAGTGGTTACAATTTTCTAAGTTTTCTGTCTGCAGAACAATTTTTCACACTTAACTGCATGATTGCGCTGATGAAATAGGATATTCAGACCTTGACTAAAAATTTTATAACCACGATATCCCGAAGAGATTCTTGACAGCTAGCTCGCGCATGCGCATGCACGATACGACGTCATATTATGACAACTGTCGTCCAATGATTTTGCTCGAATCCACTAACTTATGCGCATGCGCAAGTTCAACACCATAACACCAAGGTTCGGAACATCAACCTGTAATCGAATATTTCGACACTCTGTTGGTGTTGAACGGACGTGAAATTAACACCAAGGGTGTTGTTTGTTTTTTCGTGCTGTTTTTTTCGTGTGTGTTTGTGTGTGATTAAGGGTAGTGTGTGCATACACATAGGTAATACCTGCGGATAGTTAATGGTAGGTCCTTGTTTTCTTTCCTCTTCTTAATGTACGCATATACCGTGCTCCTCAGAAAAAACGAAACCGAAAATTATCGATGTTTTATCATAACTTAATCACAATTAATATAATTCATAAATGACACATATTTGTAAAGCTTAGATCCTCTTCTTTCGATCATTTGATGCAACTCATATGATGCATTAAATCACGCATGAGTGATTAAAAACAATATGAAGAAAGGGTACCAAAAAGTCATTTGGCGAACGGTATCTGAATTTCAAAGAGAAAATCACATTTCCAGGAAGTTCATTTTTCTGTTCATGCAGGAATAACAAAGTTCGCTTTGTTTAAAGTAATGCTTGCTTTCCATAATTTTATTGAACGAATCCGTTCCACTGGCTGTCTGCCGTAGCAACAAACGGAGTTGACAAAAGACTTAACTCCGTTTCGTTGACGATCAGCCATGCACAAAGAAGACGAAAGACTTGATGCATTCTTGATAACTTCAGTAATGTTTGACGGATTTTAATAACATTTGATATGAAGGTACATGATATCAAAATACAGGCTAAGTTCGATTTCGGAGTATGTAGGTCAAAGGTCAAAGGTCATAGCTTATTAAATATGCGACAAAATATACAGCTGGCTCCCGATCGATAACTTTAGTAATGTTGACGGATTTTAATGAAATTTGATATGAAGGTGCATGGTATCAAAATACAGCCTAAGTTTGATCTCGGAGTATGTAGGTCAAAGGTCATAGCTCATTAAATATGCGAATCTGGTTTCCATTCGATAACTTGAGTAATGTTTGACGAATTTTAATGAAATATAACATGAAGGTACATGGTATCAAAAAGCATGCACAGCCTAACTTCGATTTCTGAGTATGTAGGTCAAAGGTGAAAGGTCATAGCTCATTAAATATGCAAAAACACCTAATTATATATGTGAAAATGTGGTTAACTTCCTTGCCTAGTAATATAATAGTGTAGTCCAATGGAGGTACTTGTTCTGACGTATATAGGTCATTTATACCCTGCGAGGGGATGCTACGCTTTGCGTTGCTTTGTTTTCTTTAAATTAAGAGACAGTTTATCACTTCTAAACCATGTTGATAATTTTGGTAATTCAGCGTTAATATTTTTTAAAAGGATCTGAAAATCTGAATTGGAACAAAGTGCATTGGTGTCATATTCGAATAAAATATACTGTAGTGCATTTGATGAAATATAAATATCATTTACATATATAAAAATTAGCAAAGGGCCGAGGATTGACCCTTGTGACACTCTACACGTTTATAGGTAATAATTATGATTCAATTGAATCATAACATTCATATTGTTTTCTATTTGTTAAATAATGTTTAAACCATTGTATAGCAACACCCCCTCAATCCATAATATTCCAATTTACGTATAAGTATTGTATGGTCAAGAGTGTCAAATGCCTTGCTCAGATCCATGAATACTCTAATAACATGCTTATGATCAGCTAAGGCATTTGACACTCTATCAAATAATTGTAACAATGCTAACTCCGTTGAATGACATTTTCTAAAACCATATTGATTTTCATACAACAGTTCATTTTTTGTTATAAAATCAGGCAGTCTACTATACAGCAGTCTTTCTAAGACTTTAGAAAGATTTGGTAAGATAGAAACAGGTCGGTAATTTGAAACTAGAGAAGAGTCGTCTTTATTGTATATTGGAATTACTTTTGCTACTTTCAGTGAGTCCGGAAAGACTTCTGTTGTAAGTGATAAATTACAAATATGTACTAGAGGCCTTACAATACTTCCTGCTATTTGTTTTAAAAAGTGCGTACTCATCGCATCATGACTACAAGAATAACTTATTTTCAATGAATTGACAATATTCAACATTTCAACACCTTTGGTAGGCATAAAGAAAAACGATTTATCACATGGATTTGAAAGGAATTGTAAATAATCTGAACCATTGGAAAAAAAAATCGATGCTTGAATAGATAATTTTGGTAATTCAGCGTTAATATTTCTTACAAGGATCTGAAAATCTGAATTGGAAACAAATGCATTGGTGTCATATTCGAATAAAATATACTGTAGTGCATTTGATGAAATATAAATATCCTTTACATATATCAAAAATAACAAAGGGTCGAGGATTGAACCTTGTGGCACTCCACACGTTATAGATAATAATTCTGATTCATTTGAATCGTAACATACATATTGTTTCCTATTTGTTAAATAATGTTTAAACCATTGTATAGCAACACCCCCTCAATCCATAGTATTCTAATTTACGTATGAGAATTGCATGGTCAAGAGTGTCAAATGCCTTGCCTTATGATCAGCTAAGGCATTTATCACTCTATCAAATAATTGTAACAATGCTAACTCCGTTGAATGAAATTTTCTAAAACCATATTGATTTTCATACAACAGTTCATTTTTTGTTAGCAAATCATACCGTCTTTTATACATCAGTCTTTCTAAGACCTTAAAAACACTTGGTAAGATAGAAACAGGTCGGTAATTTGAAACTAGAGAAGAGTCGTCTTTTTGTATATTGGAATCACTTTTGCTACTTTCAGTGATAACTTACAAATATGTACTAGAGGCGTTACAATACTTCCTGCTATTTTTTTGAAAAAGTGCGTACTCATCGCATCATGACAATGCATTGACAATATTCAAAATTTCAACACAGTTTATAGGCATTAAGAAAAACGATTTATCACAATCATTGATATTATATATAGGTAGTAAGTTGTCACTAAAGCAAGTTTCAGTAACACCTATTACTGAAAAGTGTAATGTAAGAGAATAAAGGAATAAATAATTTATCATTTTTAAAACAATTTTTACATTAGGGAAATACCACTAAGCCAAAGCTGTATTTTTCTTCTTTTTCTTCCTGCATTACTCGATTTATTATTATTCAAAGGTCCGTTGCTTCACGTAAATTGCAACTAATCAATTCAATCGCATTTTAAACTTTCTCACAAGATATGATCGATGTAGGCCGATTCAAAGAATAAACGTTTCGTTTTCATTGTAGCCGTATAATGATAAACCATTCATTGCTTGATCTGCATTATCTTCCTGCATTACTATATAATGGAATAAATAGTACATCATTATTATTTTAAAGCTTAACATTAAAGAAATACCATTTAACCAAAGCTTCATTTTTCTTACTCTTTTTTCTGCATTACTATATCAGGGAATAAATAGTATATAATTATTTTCTTAATCTTAACATAAAGGAAAAACCACTTAACCGAAGCTATATTTCTCTGACTCTTTTTCCTGCATTACTATATAAAGGAATAAATAGTGGGGGGGGGGGGGGTTGAATTAACATTTTTTTAACTCAAAAATATTTAGCGGCGAATAAGTGGGAAGGGGAGGAGGGGGAGGGGGGTAATGAGCACAATTTTGTTTTTGCTCAGAGGGGGGGGGGGGGGGGGGGGGGAGTAGTGACCATAATTTTGTTTTACTTTTTTTTTGGCCAGGGGTGGGGTCCGTCTTTAAAAAAAAAAAAATTAAGTGTTTTTTACTCTCTATTAACGGGACTTTTTTGGCCGTGGGTAGGGGCCCATGCCCCCTGGCCTCCTCACCAATACCACGTATCTATTAAGGGGGTGGGGAGGTAAGAACACCTTTTTGTTTGCCTCCTTGAGCACAAATTATTATTATTATTATTATTTATTTTTTTACATTAAAACAATATGAGGGGCGGTTGACCACCCCCGCCCCCGCGTACGCGCCTGCATGAATCAGCGGATGGAATTAGGTTCTTCCAAATAAACGTGCTTGCCGCTCAAGATCGCGAATGCATCTAGCTCGGCAGTATTCCCCCAAGTTGCCCCAACATTAAAGTGAGGTAAACTGCGATTTTGCACGATATGCATTTTACTCTGTTTGCAGAAGATAATATCGTCATGGTATTTTTTTTTAACACTCTTCCAGTAATTTTTCATTAAAACAAACACAAAAAAACCTACTAAAATCATCGATATTATTCATTTTTATTCAAACATTTCCCCCAAATAATATAAAATTGAAGTTCATTAATATAAGTTTGTGTCGTAAGGTTTCATGATAATACATAACTGAGTAAACCCGTTTTAGGAGTCAGCTGAAAGGGCGCCATCCGTGTATCAGTTACTTGTAGTTTCGAGGAAGGAGATGATTATTTAGATTTCAATAATGTAAATTCAGGTCAGTTTCTATTTCTGCTGGTATAGTGGGGCAGGCAGACCGTCTGTTGGGATTTTTTTTCTTTTCGTGCAAAATCATCATTTCTTGATGTCCCTTCCATCCTCCCCAATATACTTGCTCATATCATTTACCATTTTACCTAGGTTAATAAGTACCCCATCATCTGATTCCAGAGTATACAACGTGATCTCACATATATAGCTCCGTTTAGTTTCATTTGACAACGCCCCCTATCGTCAGAGTCAGCAGCCTAACATGTTAGCCTATGGAATTTTACCCCCAAAAATCGTTAAAAATTCATTTTTTTTTTAAACGAAAAGCACATCCACCCGACGTACATTATCACTTGCTCTTTTGTTGGAACCCTAATATCCCATTGACTTTTGAAAGTTCACCACCGTAATTTGATCAAAATAGGTTGCAAGCTCGCCATTGCCTATATAACACATGTGAAACAAGTCGAACTTTGGACTCAGTTTGCCAAGCGATTGTAAGGTTTTAGGTCAAGCACACAAAGGATAAGAAGCATGAATTATAATAGATCAGTTCTGATCGGTTCATTATGTCCATTTCATCCAACCCCCCACCGTATTTCTTCCATTTAGTGCAGGCAAGCATTTTGCCGAGGTAAGCAAAAACATGAATATTCATGATCGCCATGGACTATTCGATTATATTCAGAGGGTTGCAATTGTGCACCACATCAAACTCCCCTACTTTAAGTCAAGTATTTCATTGTATTATGTAGTTTGGTAGGTTTATTTTAATAACTATTTAATTATCAGATATCAATGATAGTTTAAAGATATGGCAAATGTTCTTGTATTTTATATTTAGCAAAGCAATCTCACACGAAATTCACTATTAAGTGTCGTCTAATCCGCCGATTGTCGTCTGCTATATACGTCCAGCGAGCGAAAATGAGAAAACCGGAGCAATATGATGACTTTTGAGCAGGGGCGGTTATAGAGAGGGTGGGGTTTCAAGCCGACCCCTAATTTCTCACCCCGTCAATTTTCTCGATTATAAATGACAAATAAGCGACGCACATGTAGAACATCAATGTTAGAACCCCAGACCACCAATCAGACCCCCAAGGGAAAAAATCTAATCTTTGAGAACCACTCCTGCTTTTGAGAAACCAACTTGGGGCAATGTCGAAGACTGTTGTTTACAGAAATCATTTTCGGAACACGCCTGTTGAAAATACCTTGGGACTTTGCGAAAGAACATAAATATGAATACCATCTCCATGTATTCCATGGGGAGTACGCATATATCCCGATCATATCGGCACTTTATTGTCACTGACTGATGTGTCATCTACTAAATTTGACGGAATCGTATAAATGGACTTTGGACGAAAGGAGGCTTTGAATGAATTTACTGAGACTCCGATAAATCCCGAAAGAGGTGATACGGCATGCGGGCTGCCTTTGGTAAATCAGATAGTTACCCCGCCCCACCCCTTCGCGGTCTGTAAGGATTCTGCCCCACCTTCAGAGTTTGAACAAGAGAACGTAAGCTCAAGCAGTGCTCATGGCGACACCCTTTTTTTTCTATGTATGAGTTTATGCGACCAAATACATATGTTAAAAATTAATATACGTCTGACGATGTATATATGGAAAATAAATGAACATCAAACTCCAACATGGCCCTGTTTAACACATTTATATGGGTCATGAAAGCAACTGAGAGCAACATTATTGAGTTTTTATTTTATTTATTTATTTATAAATTTCAATTCATTTAGCCATTTATTCATTTATTTTATTAATTATATTCATATATCAGTTCATCAGTTAATTTTTCCACAATGTTCATGTTTCGACTCTGGCTTGAAGAAAAGTAAAATAACAAATCCTCCAAAAAGAAACTAATGCTGGGGAGGATAACAATGTAAAAATCGAGGGATAGAAAAACAACATTGATCTAAAACGCCTGTATGTTTAGCCAATTCAAATTATGCATAAGATCTTGATTTGTATTGTGGCCGACACACATATTTCGAAAATGAACTAATCATAATCTCACATTGCTAACATTGCTAAACGACATAAAATAATGAAGAAAGGAAGTGATAGTTTATGAAAGAGGCAAAATTAAGTGCTCTGTCAGAAAAGATATATCGAGGTTTCCCTTTAATAGGCTTTTGATGGGACTGTAGTTTCGATCTCCAATTCAATTGTTATTACAACTCAGTTTTAGATTTTAACTGACGGAGTGTGGCTTTTGCCTTTTCGTCTCTTTTATTCAATGAAACCAAAATGTCTCGTAAAAATAATAATCATTTCCTGTAAATCGATAGTACATTTCAGAAAACAAAAAATAGAATAATATAATTATCTCCTTTCTAAAAAGTATAGGCTATAATCATGACTTATAAGTCAACTGTCTTTCCATAAAGTTTGATGATAAATTCCGTTCCATATCTGAACAAGGCTTATTAAAATATTATGCCCTTAGCCGAGTTTCTACGACGAAATGGTTATACTTTTCATGGAGAAAAAAAGTCATGCTTCTCCGGAGTTGCATTTAATCATTGTATTCAATCCAACCGACCAACGTCTGAACATGTCACGATAACGGGCTGCAATTCGTCTATTCATGAACGAGTAGATTAGAGGGTCGAATAGGCAGTTGGAGAAACCTAGCCACACCGTGGCCACGCCCACCCAATGGGGGACGTGGATCGATAGGAGACAAGTGTTAACGATACAGTACGGTGACCAACAGACCACGGTGGTTAGCACCAGTAGGGTTCCTGGAAAGAAAGAGACAAACAGACACTGTTGGAAAAAAAGTGTTGGGTTGAAATTATATGAAACACATCAACAAGGAACAGAATCTAGATGGTAAGTTTATTTCTAATTATTACAAAACACTCAATATGATGAGAGATTCTGGAAATATATTAACATAAAATTAAAGAGAAGACAATGCAGAGGTGTGAATTTAGGGGAGGGGTGAAGGCTGAGCTAATGATGACTATAGGTTTGTTCATCACGACACGAAATAACCTTGGGGCGGAGGCTAAAGTTTATGAAACGATGAGCCGTTCTCAAAACGACGAGGTGCAGGGGCAAAAGGATGTTCCGCATTTTGCCAGTAGAAAGACTTTGCACCCTCTTAACGCCAATAAGTACATGTACATTTTTGCGAGGGGAGCAATGAGAATTGATACATTCTGTCATGTTAAAACTTGGCATTTCTTTTCGAACACTTGTGGTAATACAGTCAAATTGAAATTGTGCTTTGCGCAAGATTAAACATTTCTACAAACTTCAAGAGATTTCAACACAGGAAGTACTTACCAGTCAGGGCAATTCTTTTTTCAAGGTTGAGTTTCTTTTGCATGGACCTACGTTCTTTTTTCTTGATTCCTGTCATCACATTTCTCTGCTGAATAGTCTTATTTTCCTCGATTTCTCCTTCAGCATGTTCAGTGTCAGGTTCCTCGGTGATTGAAGACTGGGAATAGTCCATAGGTTCTGGAGCAAGACTCAAGCAGGTATGTCCTTCAATCGACTGGCCCATGTCATCCATTGGCATGTCATTGTCAGTATGGGTCACACGGTCTTGGTCGTCGTCCTTGTCTGTAACGGAACTTAGGTTGGTCTCGATACTAGTTTTCTCGTCGGCGTAGGACCTAAGCAACCGTTGTTGACGCCACACTTTCAGGAACACACCATCATAGCATAAAACCATCGTAGGTACTAAGACTAAAAAGACGATGACGTTGAGAATAACGTAATAGAAACAGTCTTCCCGAAACTCTGGCGAGCAGTTGTGGGAAATTGTCTTATACCTGATCGAAGAGACGCCTCTGAATAAGGAGGGGGAGGAGGATCCAATGGCGGCGACCCAACAGAAGACGATAAAGACGATGGTTCTTGATTTAGAAGGAGGGAAGCGGGCCGACCAGACTACGGCCAAGTAGCGGTCCACGGAGATGGCCACGACTGTAGCAATGTTCCCGTAGGCAAAAAGAACGTTCCCGTGAATCTGCACACAATGATAAATGAGATTGAATTGATGTTTCATATCCAATAGAATATCAGCTTTTCGACAAAACATTCCTGGACCATAACACCGGGATGTTCATCATGTGATGATTCACCACCAAGTATAACCATACGCTGCAACTTTCCCCGTATAATTTGCCATGCAACCCTGTATCTAAAAAACAACAACATTTTATCACAGGGATTTGGGAATTTAGATATAAAAACTATAAATCAACTTGCTGCCCAAATATTGATGATTTATTGATGATTTATTAATGATTGCGGATTGGTAGCAGCGCAGCTACCATTCATCCCCCAACTTTTACTATGCTGAAACTATCTCAGGATTGCTTAATTTCTGAAAGTTTTAAACGATCGAGTGATACTATTTTGTGTTTGTCTTAGGAGGAGAGGAGTCATGATTTGTGATTTGGTATGTGAAATACTAATTAAGAAACTACCCCAAATTTACCCCAAAAATTATATTCTTTTCATCTATAAAGTCCCTTTGATATCCCAAATCGTATATGAGAATGGTGGCGAAGAATGCAAAATAGAATAAGACTCACAAAACACACAACTTTGTTGTGAAGGAGAAAATAGCCGTTGTCAAACACGGATACTATGGCGAAAGATATGTTCGTGATTGTAAAGCCGAGGTCGTTTATGATGAGGTTTAGGATCAGCCAGTTATGACGGTTCTTTCTCAGAACCTTTTCTCGAAGGATCGCCGACATCGCGATCAGATTGGCGACCAACGCTCCGAGGAAGATAACGACAACGGTGATACCTTCGATGATGGCTACCACCGACGTCGACTCGTGGTAGATCGTGACACCATCACGTCGATCGTACGGCGTTGGGGAGGTATCTTGACTCGACATCGTATCACGAGAATTCATACTATAGAAGTGGTCTTTACAATGAAGGATAACAGCGACCGCTTATTATTCAGATGATAAAAGATGATGATCAGCGAATCTGGACAGCCTGAAATCAATGCTAGATTTATACAAAAGTCCGTTACTTGACACAAATAGAAGCCAATCAATTCGATCGCACTTTGAACCTTCTCTTTTGACGTACAGGATATGACGTAGGCCGATTCAGATATTAAATGTTTAGTTTTCATTGTAGCCTTTTGATGATAAACCATTCATTGCTTGATCGATGTTACAGGGATGTCTCAAGGAAAATATCTAATTATAATTTTTCATGACCACTTACCCAAAGCTGTATTTTTCTTCTTCTTCTCTATGCATTATGATATAAGGGAATAAATTATATGTACATTTTGTTTAATGTTAGTATTAAGAAAATATTAATTTATAGCAGTCGCTGACTACACGTCAAATATTTGTCTATAATTCAGTTTATATTTTGTCCGCTCTTACACCAATTCTTGATCATTTCTGCTTAATTGATCATTCTAAAGCCATAACTACTAAAGGGATGTTTTTATTTGTCATGTTTGAAATAGACTATACCCTAGTCTATGGATCTATTGAATCTTTGTCTTTATCCGATTTTTGTTCTATATGGTTATACGCCTATACAAAGGTCCGTTACTACAAGTACATTGAAAACCAATCAATTCAATTGCATAAATAAACTTCCTCCTTTGACAGGATATGATGAAGGCCGATTCAAAGAATAAACGTGTCGTTTTCATATTAGCATATTAATGATAAACCATTCATTGCTTGAGCGGTGTTAAAGGGATGTATCAAGAAAAAAAATTGATTATAATTTTCATGACCACTTAGCCAAAGCTGTATTTTTCTTCTTCTTCCTGTATTACTAATTCAGGGGGGAAATAGTATATCATTTTTTCGTTAAATCTTAACATTAAGGAAATACCACTTAGCCAAACCTGTATTTTTTTTTATTCTTCTTCCTGCATTACCCGATATTATACAAACATCCCCAAAACCAGCAATTTTGTTGTATTATTATTTGTATAATGAGTCACTTCGTGTCCTTTTCTTCTTTTCTCCCTGCATGACGATATAAGGGAATAAAGAGTATATTATTATTTGTGTAATGTTAGCATTAAGAAAATATTAATTTATGTCCCGTATTTGAAACCAGGGGATATTTATTCATAACCGTTTGAATTTATATTGCTTAACAGTATCCGACGTTTCCATGAAGCGAAATACAATGTTTCTCTCTGGCCGAACCCTAAATCGGAGTAAAAATGCACAAGTTTGTCCCTGTCAGCAGGCGCGGACTCAGACGGAGGCACAGCCGGCCCGTGCCCCCTCCCTTAGGCGGCTAAAAAATGGAAAAAGAAAAAAGAATGAAAGATAGGAAAAGAAAGATGAAAGGGGGACAATAATCATGCATATGGCACATGTCATGAAAATGTCAATGACATTATCATCAACCATGTCATTCATGAGATATGAAGCGAACAAAATCCATACAGAGAGAAAGGAAAAAACACGTACCACACAAAACTGATACCAAACGATTCGGGATATAACACTCTTTCAAAACATGTATAATAACCCTTCGTTTATAGCTGACTTTTAAAATAAATGGCAATTTTCTGAGTGTAAACTTTTTTTGAGTCACACGGTAGATTCTGACAAAATCAATAGGTGGTCCGCTACGCGGCAGATCACCTAATAACAAATGTTAAACGACTGGTTCAGATGTAACAAGCTATTATTTTAGGAAAACAAAGTATGTATTATTCCATTCTAAAATGAAAAAAGTCCATCAAACACTGACCCGATGAGAATTGAAAATACCGTTATTGAGAGACCTGAATCATTAATTTTCTTAGGCATTATTATTCATAAGTCACTTGACTGGAAGTATCACATTGCTGATATATCTCCTAAGCTTTCAAGACGCTACATGTAGTATAGGTGTTTTATCCAAACTCAGATATTTTATACCCACCAATCTAAATTGATAAACTATATATTTTACAAAACGTGCAATACGACTGATAAAATAGGGTGACTTTCGCAATCCCGGTCTACCACTGTTTGTTAAATTAATAATTCTCCCAGAGTTTGAACTATACAAACTTAATATATAAGTTTTCATTTTTAAGTATCACAAAGGCATTCTCCCAGTATTTTTCGATAATAATAGAACTAATTCTTTATTCCATACGTATCATACTCGTACATGGGATGATCTTTGTGTTCCCATTTAAAAAATACTCGTTCACCTATCAGAACCCATTCTATCCGTTTAACAGGAGTACATGAATGGAATTCAATTTCCAGCTCCACACTTTCTGGTTTTAGAACTCTATTCAAACGTTCAATTTTTGATGTCATCCTTGACTGAGTAGACCCTTTCATATCTTTCTCATTCTTACCTCTTCCCTTTCTTGTCTTTCGCATTCCCACCTCTTCCCTTTCTTCTCTTCCCGCCCCCCTCCCCCCCCCCCACTCCGGGGTCGGAATGACCGCATGTGTGTTACCAAAATGTCCGGTAAAGGGGTACTTTTCGTGCGACAAAGTCCGGCCCGAGAATTGTAAAAAAGGGGTGTATTTGACTTTTCACCCGGAGATTTCTTTAAAAAGGGGGTGTTTTTTCTTTTGTCTCTCATCTCTTTGGACTCCTGAGAAATTATTTCGAATTTAGGGGGGTACATTGAGCATTTTCCCGTATTTAGGAGGGTCTCCAAGGCAGGAAAAGCCCGCGCAAAGCCCGAGAAAGAGGGGTTCGGAAATGTTGGCAGTTCTCAGATAGGGGGTGCTTTCAAAAATAGGGAACAAGCATACGCGTACCCTACATAACACTGAGTGGGGGGGGGGGGGGGCGGGCTTCTCTTTCTCATTCTGAACTCTCCCTATTTGTTGTATTGCTCGTGTGTGTTTGTGTGTGATTATGGGTGTGTGCATATACACGGGTGATAACGGCTGATTTGATGGCCCGTCCTTTTTTTCATTTAATTTAATATTGTGTTTACCTTTATAGGGGCTTCATGTACAAGCACAAGTTGCTTCTTAGAGGTCCTGGCCTATCATTTATTCTGTATTTATGATTTGTAATGTTTTTATGATGCCAAATAAACTGAATTATTATAACATTTAATTTGGATGAATACGACCGATATCAATGTTATGACTAGTGACGTAAACTTTGTCAGAGGCAATATTTTCTTACTCTTTCTCTCTGACTCTCTGACCCTCTCTCTACCCCCTCTCCCACTCTCTCTCTTTCTCTCTTCCTCCCCCCTTCTTTCTCTCTCTCTCTTTCTCTCTCCCCTCCCTCTCTTTCTCTCTCTCTCTCTCTTTTTATATATCCCTTTTTAATAGTTCTCTGGGACTTTTGTAGACTCTGTTGATCCGTAGATCATCTGAGGTGACCTCTGCACCGGATGAGGAAAGAAAGATCACGACAGTTCAAAATAACAGGAAATAACACCTACCTCGTGTTTGGCCTTGACCTACTTTGTGAAAATATGGGGAAAGGTCCGAAAAATTATCTCGCAAACAAAGTATACCGTATCTTTGCTGCAGGCTTATAGTTGTACTAGGCAGATGTCCTGATAGGTTGCAGACACAGAACATTGCCAGTCGCTGTGCGTAACAGTGTCTGCACAGTGAGACTAGGCTGAGGGCATGCTGCAAAGGCTCTACTAAGCTGATTTGATGCAGTCAGAGACTGGCAGAGCTAGACTTAGTCCAGAATCTGATCGGTTCTTAAAGGTATAGACCAGTTTTGGAAACGCCCCCCCTGTCAAAAAATGATATGGAAGCTCTTATTACCAATCATGTGAAAGAATATGTTTTGACTAATACGTGATGATCCCGGTTGATGATACACATTTTGCTGGGGAAACACAAGTTTATAACCCTATCATCTGATTCCAGAGTATACAGGTTGATCACTAGCACTTGTGAGCAGGGGCGGTTCTAGAGAGGGTGGTGTTTCAAACCGACCCCTAATTTCTCACCCCGTCAATTTTCTCGATTATAAATGACAAATAATCGACGCACATGAAGACATTCAATGTAAGAACTCCAGACCCCCTACCCCGCCCCCAAGGAAAAAAAATCAAATCTTTGAGAACCACTCCTGCTTTTGAGAAACCAACCTAGGGCAATGCCAAAGACTGTAGTATGTCAGCGTCATTTTAGCAAAATGAAAAAGATACGTTCAAGCCTGTTGAAAATACCTTGGGCTTACTATTTTTTTTCTATTCGAAAGCCTTTGCGATAGTACATAAATATGAGTACCATCTACATGCATTCCATGGGGAATAAGCTAGCTATACTCAAATCATATTGGCTCGTCTTCATTGCCACTGACAGTGATTTGTCTTACTGAATTTCACGGAATCGTAATAGACTTTGGATGAAAGGAGGCTTTGAATAAATTCACTGAGCCTCCGATAAATCCTGAAACAGGTGATACGACATGCATGCTGCCTTTGGTAACCCAGATAGCTGCCCCCCCGCCCCACCCCTTCGCGGTCTGTAAGGATTCTGCCCCACCTTCAGGCCCGAATTCACAAAGGAGGTTTGTCGACAAACCGAGGTTTATGTACGTCATATGACGAACGAAAACCAAGGTTTATCGCCAAACCTCTTTTGTGAATTCGGGCCTCAGAATTTGAACAAGAGAACGTAAGCTCAAGTTGTGCTTACGGCGACATCTTTTTTCTTCAATGTATGAGTTTATGCGACAATACAATTATGTTACTAATTAAATTATGTGTGAAGATGTATATACATGGAAAATAAATGAACATCAAACTCAAACACTTCCCTAGTAGATACATTTATATTGGTCATGAAAGCAACTGAGAGCAAAACATCTGATTATTGGGTTTGTTTTATTTATTTATAAGTTCAAATTCAGTTATCCATTTATTTATTTATTTATTTCATTAATTTATTCATTTATTGGCTTGTCAGATGATTTTTCCAAGCATTTTCACGTTTCGACCCTGGCTTGAAGAAAAATATAAACAAATCGTCCAATTAGAAACCAGGAGTATTATAATAATGTATATAGATCGAGTGATAGAAAAACAACATTGACCTGTAATGTCTGTATATTTCGCCAATTCCAAATTATGTATAGTACCTTGCTTTGTATGGGGCCAACACACAGATTCCGGAATTGAACTAATCGTAACCTAATATTGCTAATCAAAATTTAAAAATGAAGAAAGAGAATTGGTACTTTGTGAAAGAGGCAAAATTAAGTGCTCTGTCATAAAAGAGATACTGAGGTTTCCTTTAGGGCTTTAATGATATACTGTTTCGATCTCCAAATCAATTGTTGTTACAACTCAATTTTAGATTTTAACACTCGGAGTGTGTCTTTTGCTTTTTCATCTCTTTCATTTAATGAAACCAAAAGGTCTCGTAATAATAATAATCATATCCTGTAGATCGATAGTACACGAAGCTAGATTTATTCAACATTAAATTTTTGTCATCCCGATCATAATTACGACCATTTCGACAACTGGCGATTCCTATCTAATAGTGATATGAGCTTTCAAATATTCAAATTCATGATAATAACGCATAAGAAAAAACAGTTTTCTAATTATCGTGCATGGTTTATCATTACTTCTCTTGTGATACAAATTAAATGTGAAAGCTACGTTTCCTATTGGCGTTTTTTCCTTCTTTTTAACAGACAATAAACACATTTATATTTATTTTTTCGGCGGCTTTCCGCTCCATATCTGAACAAGCCTTAATCAAAATATCATTATCAATATAAAATGTTCGCCGAGTTTCCAAGGCGAACATTTTATACTTTTTATGGAGAAAAAAAATCATGCTTCTCCGGAGTTGCATCTAATCACTGTATTCAATCCAATCGACCAACGTCTGAACATGTCACGGTAATGGGCTGCAATTCGTCTATTCATGAACGAGTAGATTAGAGGGTCGAGTAGGCAGTTGGAGTAGCCTAGCCACACCGTAGCCACGCCCATCCAATGGGGGATGTTGATGGATAGGAGACAAGAGTTAACGATGGAGTACGGTGACCAACAGACCAAGGTGGTTAGCACCAGTAGGGTTCCTGTAAAGAAAAATAAAAAAGCAGACACTGTTTAAAAAAAGTGTTGGATGGAAATCATATGAAACACATCAACAAGGAACAGAATCCAGACGGTAACATTATTTCTTTATTTAATATAAAAACACTCAATATGATGTGAGATTCTGGAAAAAATATGTTAACAAAAAATGAAAGAGAAGAGGTTGTGAATTTTTGGGGCGGGGTGTAGACTGAGCTAAGGATGACAATAATTATGTTTGTTCACCACGACATAAAATAACTTTGGGACGTAGGCTATAGTTTTATGAAGTTGCAGAAACGATGAGCCGTTCCCAAACGATGAGGTGGGGGGGGGGGGAGGGGGGGGGGGGGAGGGGAAAGGGATGTTCCGCATTTTGCTAGTAGAAAGACTTTACATCCTGTTAACGCCAATGGGTATATGTACAATTTTTGCAAAGGGACCAATGAGAATTTATACATTCTGTTATGTTAAAACGTGGCATTTTATTTCGAACACTTGTGGTAAAACTCACAATTAATTGCATTAGCGCAAGATTAAAACATTTCTACAAACTTTAAGACATTCCAACACAGGAAGTACTTACCAGTCAGGGCAACTCTTTTTTCAATGTTGAATTTCTTCTGCATGGACCTGTGATCTTTTTTCTTGATTCCTTTTATCACCTTTTCCTGTTGATTAGTCTTATTTTCCTCGGTTTCTCCTTCAGCATGTTCAGTGTCAGGTTCCTTGGTGATTGAAGACTGGGAGAAGTCCATAGGCTCTGGGGTAAGATTCGAGAGGGTAGGTCCTTCACTCGACTGGTCCATGTCATCCAATGGCATGTCATTGTCAGCATGGGTCACACATTCTTGGTCGTTTTCGTGGTCGTCATCATCATCGTCATTGTCACTGTCTTCAAGGGAACATACGGTGCTTTCGGCATTATGTTTCCCGTCGGCGTAGGAGCTAAGCAACTGTTCTTGACGCCACACTTTCAGGAACACACCAACATAGCAGAAAACCATCGTAGGTACGATGACTGCACAGACGATGAAGTTGATGATCGTGGAATAAAAACAATCTTCCTGCCAGTCTGGCGAGCAGTTGTGGGAAATTTGATGATACCTGATCGGAGAGACGACTCCGATTAAGGAGGGGAAGGAGGATCCAATGGCGGCGACCCAGCAGAAGACGATAAAGACAATGGTTCTTGATTTGGAAGGAGGAAAGCGGGCCGACCAGACTACGGCCAAGTAGCGATCCACGGAGATGGCCGAGATTGTGACAAAGTTCCCTAAGGCAAAAAGAACGTTACCTTGAATCTGCACACAATGATAAATGAGATTGAATTAATGTTTCATATCCAGTAGAATATCAGCTTTTTGACAAAACATCGGGATTATTATTCATGTGATGATTAATCACCAAGTAAAATGTATGTAAATATCACACATGGCAATTATCCCGGGTAATTTGACATGCAACTCTGTGTTAAAAAAAAATATTAAAAAAACATTTTATCATAGAGATATGGGAATTTAGAAATCAAAATATGCTGTGAAAAACTATAAATCAACTTGCTGCCCAAATCTTGATGATTTATTAGTGATTGCCGACTGGTAGCTGCAGCATTCATCCCCCAGTTATGTATGCAGCAATTATTTCAGGATTGCTCAATTTCTCAAAGGTTCATATTCAATGGAGTTTTAAACGATCGAGCTTTACTATTTGTTTTTGAGGATGAGACGAGACATATTAGATTAGTGATTTGGTATGTGAAATACCAATTACGAAACTAAATAGATTTACAAAAACAAATGACATATTCTGTTCATGAGAAGTAGTTCCTTCAATATCCCAAATCGAAATACAGTAAAATCGTATATGAGAAAGGTGGCGAAGAATGCAAAAGAGAAAAAGACTTACAAAACACACAGCTTTGTTGTGAAGGAGAAAATAGCCGTGGTCGAAGATGGATACTACGAGGAATGATATGTTCATGATTGTAAAGCCAAGATCGTTTATGATGAGATTCAGGATCAGCCAGTTATGAAGGTTCCTTCTCAGAACCTTGTCTCGAAGGATCGTTACCATCGCAATTAGATTGGCGACCAACGCTCCGAGAAAGATAACGACAATGGTGATACCTTCGATGACGGCCACCACTGATGTCGACTCGTGGTAGATCGTGACCCCATCACGTCGATCGTATGGCGTTGGTGAGGCACTCTGGCTCGACATCGTATCACGAGAATTCATTTTGAGAGACTGGTCTTTACACTGACGGATAGCAATGACCGCTTATAATTCAAATTATAAGAGGTGATGATCAGCGAATCTGGACAGCCTGAAAACAGTCTGAGATTTATAAAAAAAAAAGTCCGTTACTTGACATTAATTGAAACCAATCAATTCAATCGCATTTCTAACTTACTCCCTTGACGTACAGGATATGATGTAGGCCGAGCAAAGAATAAACGTTTCGTTTTCATTGTAGCCTTTTAATGATAAACAATTCATTGCTTGATCGGTGTTAAAGGGATGCCTCGAGGAAAATATCTAGTTAGAAATTGTCATGACCACTTAGCCAAAGCTGTATTTTTACTTTCTATTTACCGTTCCACGGGATCTCTTTAATAATTATCAATATAATCATTTTCACAAAAGATCGATACCAGTCATGCCCTATTCCATGACTTGTCATATAAATATTCAAACAATAAAATATTACGATATAATCTCGGCCGCAAAGCGACATTTTGGATTTTTAAATTGAATAATAAAATGTGTACACCAATTCTTTAACATAAAGACATAAAAATCTTTTCCTACAATAATTAAGATATTAAAAACGTTGTTATGACCTCCTTTCAAGCCAAACAATTTTTGTTGTTTTGTGAGTTTGGCCTTTATATTGGTCTTACTGAAAATCATTGTTCAAGTTTTGACCATTTTATGTTTGCATATCGGCAGTAACAACAAATGCATAATTTTCTCTTCACTGCTGTATCAAAATGTACAATGTTTATCATCAACTATTTGGAATTTCAGCAATGTATCATTCATGTAAAGTATTTTGTTTAAACTCTTAAACTGGAACCATCTCATATTTATATCAACAGTTGGCTGATCGAGAATCAGTAATATCGGTTTCAAAATGCCATTGATAAATAGTGGCGGATACAGGGGGCCGAAACGGCCGCGGCCCCCTATTGGCGGCGCAAAAAAAAAGGAATGAAATAAAGAGGAAGAAAAGAAGAGAAAAAAAAGAAAGGAGAAGAGAAAATAAGGAGAAGAGAAAATAAAGGAGAAGAGAAAAGAAAAGAGAAAAGAAAAGAAACAGAGAGAGAGAGATAAAAGGAGAAAAAGAAAAAGACTAAAAAAACTCAGATATTTTATACCCACCAATCTACATTGATAAACTATATATTTTACAAAAACGTGCAATAGTCTACTAATATTTTTTAAACTAAAAATTCTCCCAGAGTTTGAACTATTAAAACTTAATATAGCAGTATTCATGATTAAGTATCACAAAGAAATTCTCCCAGTACCTTTCGAATATGTTAAGAATTAATTCTTCAGTCTATACGTATCACACTCGTACACGTGATCATCTTTGTATTCCCATAACCCGTTCAACTAACCCGTTCAACATTTTCTCGTTTTAGAACTCTATTCAAACGATGCATTTTTAAACAATGTCACCCTTGACTAAGTAGACCCTTTTATATCTTTCTCATTCTCACCTCTTTCCTTTCTTCTCTTTCTCATTCCCACCTCTTTCATTTCTTCTCCTTCTCTTTCTCATCTCTTCTCTTTCTTCTCTTTTTCATTCTGAACTCTCCCTATTTATTGTATTGCTCGTGTGTGTTTGTGTGTGATTATGGATAGTGGTGCATATACATATTAGGTTATACCTGCGGATAGTTAATGGTAGGTCCTTGTTTTCTTTCTTATTCTTAATGTACGCATATACCGTGCTCTCCAGAAAAAACGAAACCGAGAATTATCGATGTTTTATCATAAATTAATCACAATTAATATAATTCATAAATGACACATATTTGTAAAGCTTAGATCCTCTTCTTTCGATCATTTTATGCAACTCATATGATGCATTTATCACGCATGAGTGATTAAAAACAATTTGAAGAAAGGGTACCAAAAAGTCATTTGGCGAACAGTATCTGAATTTCAAAGAGAAAATCACATTTCTAGGAAGTTCATTTTCTGCCCTTTCATATGACACCTCAATCAGGAAAAATGAGCCATGCAGGAACAAATTTCGGTTTGTTTAAAGTAATGCTTGCATTTCTATAATTTTATTGGACGAATCCGTTCCACTGGCTGCCTACCGTAGCAATTACAAACGGAGTTGATAAAAGACTTATATAACTCCGTTTCGTTGACGATCAGTCATGCAAAAAGAAGACAGACTTGATGCATTCTTGATAACTTCAGTACTGTTTGACGGATTTTAATGAAATTTGATATGAAGGTGCATGGAATCAAAACACAGCCTAAGTTCAATTTCCGAGTATGTAGGTCAAAGGTCATACCTCATTAAATATGCGAATCTGGTTTCCGGTCCATAACTTTAGTAGGCCTATTGTTTGACGGATTTTAATGAAATTTGATGTGAAGGTACATGATATCAAAATACAGCCTAAGTTCGATTTCGAAGTAGTAGGTCAAAGGTCATAGCTCATTAAATATGCGAATCTGGTTTCCATTCGATAACTTGAGTAATGTTTCACGAATTGTAATGAAATATAATATGAAGGTACATGGTATCAAAATACATGTAAAGCCTAAGTTCGATTTCTGAGTATGTAGGTCAAAGGTGAAAGGTCATAGCTCATTAAATATGCAAAACACCTAATTATATATGTGAACATGTAGTTAACTTCCTTGCCTAGTAATATAATAGTATAGTCCAATGGAGGTACTTGCTCTGACGTATATAGGCCATTTGTACCATGCGAGGGGATGCTACGCTTTGCGTTGACTTGTTTTCTTTACAAAAACATTTTGATAATTTTGCTAATTCAGCGTTAATATTTCTTAAAAGGATCTGAAAATCTGAATTGGAACAAAATGCATTAGTGTCATATTCGTATAAAATATACTGTAGTGCATTTGATGAATTATAAATATCATTTACATATATCAAACAAAAAAAAAGGGCCGAGGATTGACCCGTGTGACACTCTACACGTTATAGATAATAATTCTGATTCATTTGAATTAATTACATTCATATTGTTTTCTATTTGTTAAATAATTTTTAAACCATTGTATAGCAACACCCCTCAATCCATAATATTCCAATTTACGTATAAGTATTGTATGGTCAAGAGTGTCAAATGCCTTGCTCAGATCCATGAATACTCCAATAACATGCTTATGATCAGCTAAGGCATTTGACACTCTGTCACAAAATTGTAACAATGCTAACTCCGTTGAATGAAATTTTCTAAAACCATATTGATTTTCATACAACAGTAACATTTTTGTTAAAAAAATCATACAGTCTATTATACATCAGTCTTTCTAAGACTTTAGAAATACTTGGTAAGATAGAAACAGGTCGGTAATTTGAAACTAGAGAAGAGTCGTCTTTATTGTATATTGGAATTACTTTTGCTACTTTCAGTGAGTCCGGAAAGACTCCTGTTGTAAGTGATAAATTACAAATATGTACTAGAGGCGTTACAGTACTTCCTGCTATTTGTTTTAAAAAGTGCGTACTCATCGCATCATGACTACAAGAATAACTTATTTTCAATGAATTGACAATATTCAAAATTTCAACACAGTTTGTAGGCATAAAGAAAAACGATTTATCACATGGATTTAAAAGGAATTGTAAATAATCTGAACCATTGGAGAAAAAAAATCGATGCCTAAATAGGGCCTACATTTACGAAATAGCATACATATTAAAACAATCTGCTAATCTTTAGAGTCTGAAATTGTCTGACCATCATTGTTAATATTAATTTTTGACTTGGTCTTTTGCTTTCGAAGAGTTTCTTTTATGACTTTCCAGGTAGATGCCCTATTGCCGTTAGCATTTTCAAATTCTTTTAAATAGTACATTTTACGAGTCTAATTCTTGTTATTAATTTATTCCTATATCATTTATATTCGTATTTATTGTCGTTACTTGGATGTCGGAAACGACGTTTGTACAATATATTTCATTTCTTAAACGAACGAAAAATTCCCTTCGGTATCCATGGATTTTGTGGGTTTTTTAAATTTATATTTTGTTTTAGTCTTTGGAATACATCTATCAAAGTAGGCTGAAAATATATTCCAAAATAGTTCATATGCAATATCAGTTTCACTTCAAGATAGTACATCATTCCATGTTTCCATCATTAAATCATTGTTTAAATATAATATATTTTCTGTTTTAAATTTACGAGACATTGATATTTCCTTTTGTTTTGTACGAGACATGAGATCATTATTACAAATAAGAAATATAGAAATGTGATCAGATATTTCACTGTAAATTAGACCAGCATTCATATGTTCAGTAAAAACATTCGTAAAAATATTGTCTATTAAAATTGATGTGTTCCGCGTAATTCTAGTAGTTATATCAATGGCTCCAATGAAAGAAAAAAATTATGCCCATGGCTGACCTGAAAAAAGTGACCTTACCCCCCCAAAAAAATTGTCCTCTTACCCCCCCCCCCCCCCCCCCCGCTTATTCAGCGGCTGGCTGAGTCGTTGCGATTTTTTTTTTGGGACAAAAAAAAAAAAAAATGTCCTCTTACCCCCCCCCCCCCCCCGCGTTTTACGAGTCAACTGAAAGGGCGCCATCCGATAATCAGCTACTTGTAGTTTCGAGGTAGGAGATGATTATTTAGATTTAAATAATGTAAATTCATGTCAGTTTCTATTTCTACTGGTATAGTGGGGCAGGCAGACCGTCTGTTGTGATTTTTTCCTTTTCGTGCAAAATCATCGTTTCTTGATGTCCCTTCCATCCTCCCTAATATACTTGCTCAAGTTGCTCATATCATTTACCCTTTTACAAAGGTTTATAACCCCATCATCTGATTCCAGAATATACAACGTGATCTCAATGACTTTTGAGCAGGGGCGGTTCTACCGTTATAGAGAGGGTGGGTTTTCAAACCGACCCCTAATTTCTCACCTCGTCAATTTCTCGATTATAAATGACAAATAATCGAGGCACGTGTAGAAAATCAATGCAAGACCTCCAGACCACCAACCCCACCCGTGCGAGTCACGGACGATCCGTGACTCGCTAATACAAGTGCTAATACAAGTGTGATGAGGCCAGATGAACAGGCACTTATAATTAAACAACCTGTTACTAATACCTTCAAAAGGGAAGTGTGTGCATGGGAGCTATTAACAAATTCAACTTCCAGCTGAAAAGGAGCATAACAGCCAATATCAACTGCTACCATTCACACCATGTTAACAGAGAACGTTTGAGAAACATTTGAGAAACCAACTTAGGGTAATACCGAAGACTGTTGTTTACAGAAATCATTTTCGGAACACGTGATATGTCTGCATCAGGTTCGCAAATTGAAAAGGTGACGCAACGAGCCTGTTATGAATACCTTAGGCATACTGATTTTTTTTTCTCGAAAGACTTGGCGATAGTACATAGATATGAGTACCATCTCCATGCATTCCATGGGGGAGTATGCGTATATTCCAATCATATCGGCACTTCATGACCACTGACTAATTCTATTGAATTTGACGGAATTATATAAATAGACTTTGGACGAAAGGAGGCTTTGAATGGATTCACTGAGACTTCGATAAATCTTGAAACAGGTGACACGGCATGCGGGCTGCCTTTGGCAACTCAGATAGCTGCCCTCCCCCCTGCCCCGCCCCTTCGCGGTCTGTAAGGATTCTGCCCCACCTTCAGGCCCGAATTCGCAAAGGAGGTTTGTCGACAAACCGAGGTTTATGTACGTCATATGACGCACGAAAACCAAGGTTTATCGAAAAGCCTCCTTTGTGAATTTGGGCCTTAGACAGTTTGAACAAGAGAACGTAAGCTCAAGCTGTGCTCGTGGTGACAATTTTTGTTCAATGTATGAGTTTATGCGACAATACAATTATGTTACAAATCAAATTATGTGTGACGATGTATATATATGGAAAATAAATGAACATCAAACTCAAACACGTCCCTGCTAGATACATTTATATGGGTCAAGAAAGCAACTGAGAGCAAAACATCTGATTATTGGGTTTTGTTTTATTTATTTATAAGTTCAAATTCATTTATCCATTTATTTATTTATTTATTTCATTAAGTTATTCATTTATTGGCTTGTCAGTTGATTTTCCAATCATTTTCACGTTTCGAACCTGGCTTGAAGAAAAATATAAACAAATCGTCCAATTAGAAACCAGGAGTATTATAATAATGTATATAGATCGAGTGATAGAAAGACAACATTGACCTTTAATGTCTGTATATATTGCCAATTCCAAATTATGCATAGTATCTTGCTTTGTATGGGGCCAACACACAGATTCCGGAATTAAACTAATCGTAACCTAATATTGCTAAACAAAATTTAAAAATGAAGAAAGAGAATTGATACTTTGTGACAGAGACAACATTAAGTGCTCTGTCATAAAAGAGATGGCTTTAATGGTATACTGTAGTTTCGATCTCCAAATCAATTCTTGTTGCAACTCAGTTTTAGATTTTAACACTCGGAGTGTGTCTTTTGCTTTGTCATCTTTTTTATTCAATGAAACCAAAAGGTCTCGTAATAATAATAATCATTTCCTTTAAATTGATAGTACATTTCAGAAAACAAAAAATAGAATAATATAATTATCTCCATTCTAAACAGTATAGGCTGAAATCATGAATTATAGGTCAACTGTCTATCCATAAAGTTTGATGATAATGATGGTGATTGATGATTGCTTTACCCAACTACTGTGTATGCTTGTTAGCAAGCAGAAATTTCATTGCAATAGATTGTGGATACATGATATAATAAGTATGAATTAATAAATCGAAGACTGGATCACTCTTACACTCTTCAGTATAGAGTCATGTAATCATGTTATTTAGACGATTAAAACATATACCAAGCTAGATTTAATCAACATTACATTTTTGTCATCACAATCATAATTACGACCATTTTGACAACTGACGGTTGCTATCTATTAGTGATATGAGCTTTCAAACATTCAAATTTAACTCGGCGTCTCGTGATAATAACACATAAGAAAAAACACCTTTCTAATTATCGTGCACGGTTCATCATTACTTCCTTTGTGATACAAATTAAATGTAAAAGCTACGTTTCATATTGGCGTTTTTTCTCTTTTTAACAGACAATAAACACATTTATATGAATATTTTCGGCGGCTTTCCGCTCCATATCTGAACAAGCCTTAATTAAAATATCATACCCTTCGCCGAATTTCCACGTCGAACATTTTATACTCTTTATGGAGAAAAAAAAATCATGCCTCTCCGGAGTTGCATCTAATCAATGTATTCAATCCAACCGACCAACGTCTGAACAAGTCCCGGTAACGGGCTGCAATTCGTCTATTCATGAACGTGTAGATTAGAGGGTCGAGTAGAGAGTTGGAGCTAACCAGCCACACCGTGACCACGCCCATCCAATGGGGGATGTTGATGGATAGGTGACAAGCGTTAACGATGCAGTACGGTAACCAACATACCAAGGTGGTTAGCACCAGTAAGGTTCCTGTAAAGAAAAAGGAAAAGCAGACACTGTTTGAAAAAAGTAACAAGGAACTGAAGGTAAATGGTAACATTATATATTCTGTCGTGTTGAACACACTTGTGGTAACACAGTCAAATTGACATTACGATTTTCACAAAATTAAACATTTCTACAAACTTTATTAAAGAGATTCCAACACAGGAAGTACTTACCAGTCAGGGCAACTCTTTTTTCAATGTTGAGTTTCTTCTGCATGGACCTACGATCTTTTTTCTTTATTCCTGTTATCACATTTCCCTGTTGAATAGTCTTATTTCCCTCGTTTCCTCCTGCAGCCTGTTCAGCGTCAGGTTCCTCGGTGTTTGAAGGCTGGGAGTAGTCCATAGGATCTGGGGTAAGATTCGAGCAGGTAGGTCCATCACTCGACTGGTCAATGACATCCATTGGCATGTCATTGTCAACATGGGGCACACGGTCGTGGTCGTGGTCGTGGTCATCATCGTCGTTGTCTTCTACGGAACATACGTTGCTCACGATACTAGGTTTCGCGTCGGCGTAGGACCTAAGCAACCTTTGTTGACGCCACACTTTCAGGAACACACCAACATAGCATAAAACCATCGTAGGTACGATGACTAGAAAGATGATGACGCTAAGGGTGGTGTTATAGAAGCAGTTTTCCCGAAACTCTGACGAGCAGCTGTGGGAAATTGACTTATACCTGACCGAAGAGACGCCTCCGAATAAGGGGGGTAAGGAGGATCCAATGGCGGCGACCCAGCAGAAGACGATAAAGACGATGGTTCTTGATTTGGAAGGAGGGAAGCGGGCCGACCAGACTACGGCCAAATAGCGATCCACGGAGATGACCGAGACTGTGACAAAGTTCCCTATGGCAAAAAGAGCATTACCTTAAATCTGCACACAATGATAAATGAGATTGAATTAATGTTTCATATCCAGTAGAATATCAGCTTTTCGACAAAACATCGGGATTATTATTCATGTGATGATTAATCACCAAGTATAATGTATGTGAGTATCAACACACAATTATCCCGGGTAATTTGACATGCAACTCTGTATTAAAATTTTAAAAAAAGAAACTATCATAGAGATATGGAAATTTAGAAATCAAAATATGCTGTAAAAGATATCAAAACTATAAATCAACTTGCTGCCCAAATATTGATGATTAATTAGTGATTGCCGATTGGAAGCTGCAGCATTCATCCCCCAGGTATGTATGCGGCAACTATTTCAGGATTGTTTATTCAATGGAGTTTTAAACGATCGAGTTTTACTATTTTGTTATTGAGGAGGAGAGGGGTCATAATAGATTTGTGATTTGGTATGTGAAATACCAATTATGAGACTCAATAGATTTACCAAAACAATTGACATAATTCTTTTCATGAGAAGTATGAAGTTTCTTAAATATCCCAAATCAAATAAAGTAAAATCGTATATGAGAATGGTGCTGAAGAATGCAAAATAGTAAAAGACTCACAAAACACACAGCTTTGTTGTGAAGGAGAAAATAGCCTTGGTCAAACACAGATACTACGAGCAATGATATGTTCATGATTGTAAAGCCAAGATCATTTATAATGAGGTTCAGGATCAGCCAGTTATGGAAGTTCTTTTTCAGAACCTTGTCTCGAAGGATCGTCGCCATCGCGATCAGATTGGCGACCAACGCTCCGAGGAAGATAACGACAATAGTGATCCCTTCGATGACAGCCACCACTGACGTCGACTCGTGGTAGATCGTGACACCATCAGGTTGATCGTATGGGGTTGGGGTTGTATCCTGGCTTGACATCGTATCACGAGAATTCGGAGAAAATGGTCTTTTCAATGAAGGATAACAGCGAGCGCTTTTATTCAAATGATACAAGATGATGATCAGCGAATCTGGACAGCTTTGAAAACAATCCTAGATATATACAAAAGTCCCTTGGCGTACAGGATATGATGTAGGCCGAGTCAAAGAATAAACGATTCGTTTTCGTTTTTAGCTTTTTAACGATAAAGCATTTATTGTTTGATCGGTGTTAAAGGGCTGCCTCAAGGAAAATATCTAGTTAGAATTTGTCATGACCACTTAGCCAAAGCTGTATTTTTACCTTCTATTCACCCTTCCACGGGGTCCCTTTAATATTACCAACATAATCATTTTCACAAAAGATCGATACCAGCCATGCCCTATTCCATGACTTGTCATATAAATATTCAAACAATAAAATATTACGATATAATCTCGGCCACAAAGCGACATTTTGGATTTTTTACTTGACATGATAAAATGTGTACACTAATTCTTTAACATAAAGACATACAAACATAAAAACATTTGGTAAAATGTAACCATTTTTCCACAAAATTATTTTCTTTAAGATATGTTTTTGATAGTATATCTTTCCATATCATATTAAGTTTAACAGCCCAACTTCGACCAGTGGTATCTGGTATTTGGCTGAATAGATTTATTTTCTTACAATAATTAAGATATTAAAAACGTTGTTATGACCTCCTTCCAAGCCAAACAATTTATTTTGTTTTGTGAGTTTGGCCTTTATATTGGTCTTACTGAAAACCATTGTTCAAGTTTTGACCATTATATGTTTGCATATCGGCAGTAACAAGAAATGCATTATTTTCTCTTCACTGCTGTATCAAAATGTACAATGTTTATCATCAACTATTTGGAATTTCAGCAATGAATCATTCACAGGCGCGTACACAGGGGGGGGGGGGGATTTAGGGGGTTTGGCTTTTTCAATAAAAATTAAACAAATACAAAAATACAAAAATGAACAATTATACCAATGGCTGACCTAAAAAAGTTGACCTTACCCCCCCCCCCCCCCTCCAACGGAGCAAAATGTTTTTGTTTGAATTTTTTGGGACCCCCAAAAAAATATAAAAAATGTCCTCTTACCCCCCCCCCCCCCGCTTATTCAGCGGCTGACTGAGTCGTTGCGATTTTTTTGGGGGGACCAAAAAAAAAGAAAAAAAAGTGTCCTCTTACCCCCCCCCCCCCACTTATTCAGCGGCTGGCTGAGTCGTTGCGAAATTTTCGGCACGATTTAAAAATGTTAAACCCCCCCCCCCCCCCCTTGAATAAATCCTGCGTACGCGCCTGATCATTCATGTAAAGTAATTTGTTTAAACTCTTAAACTGAAACAATCTCATATTTATATTAACAGTTGGCTGATCGAGAATCAGTGCCATCTGTTTTCAAAATGTCATTGATCAGTGGCGGATCAAGGGGGCCGAAACGTAAGCGGCCCCCTATTGGCGGCGTAAAAAAAGGAATGAAAAAAGAGGAAGAAAAGAAGAGGAAAAAAAAGAAAGGAGAAGAGGAAATAAGGAGAAGAGAAAAGAAAGGAGAAGAGAAAAGAAAAGAGAAGAGAAAAGAAACAGAGAGAGAGAGAGAGAGAGAGAGATAAAAGGAGAAAAGAAAAAGAAGAAAGCCGCCCCCCTCCCCCCATCCCACTCCGGAGTTGGAGGGACTTCATTCGTGTTCCCCAAATCTCTGGTAAAGGGGTACTTTTTACTGACTTTACACACCGGAGATAGGATGTGCTTTCAAAGAGAGGGAACATGCATATGCGTACCCTAAATAACACTGAGTGTGGGAGGGGGGGGGGGGGCGGAGTTTTATCCAAACTCAGATATTTTATACCCACCAATCTACATTGATAAACTATATATTTTACAAAAACGTGCAATACGACTAATATATAAGAGTGAATTTCGTAATCCTAGTCTACCACTATTTGTTAAACTAAAAGTTCTCCCAGAGTTTGAACTATTTAAACTTAATATATCAGTATACATGATTAAGTATCACAAAGGAATTCTCCCAGTACCTTTCGAATATGATAAGAATTAATTCTTCATTCTATAATGGTTAGGAGCCAGAGCATATAAAACTGAGTTCCTATGGGGATTATATTTATTCAGATGGTCGTATCTCAGCCAATACTTAACATATTCAGTTGGTTTTCGACATTTGGACATTATTTTGTATGCTCTTTCGGAAAATGAAGAAAAAATTGAGAAATTTTAAAAATAGATTTTTATGACGTCACAGCTTCTGTACTCTATACGTATCACACTCGTACACGCGATCATCTTTGCATTCCCATTACCCGTTCAACTAACCCGTTCTATCCATTCTACAGGATTACATGAATTGATGGAATTTAATTTGCAGCACAACATTTTCTCGTTTTAGAACTCTATTCAAACGTTACATTTTTAAACAATGTCATCCTTGACTAAGTAGACCCTTAATATCTGTCTCATTCTCACCTCTTTCCTTTCTTCTCTTTCTCATTCCCACACTGCAAAATCAAGGGTGTTAAATTCAACACCATTGGTGTAATTTTAACACTTTCCCGGTATCTATATCGGAAAACACCAGCTGGTGTTATTTAACACCAGGGTTTGGAATTAAACAGTTCAATTCCACTCTTGGTGTTAAAGTAATTTCGCCTTTGGTGTTAAAATCTAACACCATAATTTCAACTTGGTGTTAAAGTTCAATTCTATTTTTGGTGTTTAAAAAATCAAACACCATTTTTTTCAACACAAGTGGTGTGTAGAATTTAATCCTGATCTTTTTGTTAAAATCAATACCAATGATTTAACACTCAATTCAAAGAATCCTGCGATGTCTATTGGATTTAGTGGTTACAATTTTCTAACTTTTCTGTCTGCAGAACAAATTTTCACACTTAACAGCATGATTGCGCTGATGAAATAGGATATTCAGACCTTGACTAAAAGTTCCATAACCACGATATCCCGAAGAGATTCTTGACAACTGTCGTCCAATGATTTTGATCGAATCCACTAACTTATGCGCATGCGCAAGTTCAACACCATAACACCAAGGCTCGGAACATCAACCTGTAATTGAATATTTCGACACTCTGTTGGTGTTGAACGGACGTGAAATTAACACCAAGGGTGTTGTTTGTTTTTTCGTGCTGGTGATAGAAATTTAACACCCTGGTTTTTGCAGTGCACCTCTTTCATTTCTTCTCCTTCTCTTTCTCATCTCTTCTCTTTCTGCTCTTTTTCATTCTGAACTCTCCCTATTTGTTGTATTGCTCGTGTGTGTTTGTGTGTGATTATGGATAGTGTGTGCATATACATAGGTTATACCTGCGGATAGTTAATGGTTGGTCCTTGTTTTCTTTCTTCTTCTTAATGTACGCATATACCGTGCTCCTCAGAAAAAACGAAACCGAGAATTATCGATGTTTTATCATAACTTAATCAATATTAATATAATTCATAAATGATACATATTTGTAAAGCTAAGATCCTCTTCTTTCGATCATTTGATGCAACTCATATGATGCATTAAATCACGCATGAGTGATTAAAAACAATTTGAAGAAAGGGTACCAAAAAGATATTTGGCGAACGGTATCTGAATTTCAAAGAGAAAATCACATTTCCAGGAAGTTCATTTTTCTGTTCATGCAGGAATAACAAAGTTTGGTTTGTTTAGAGTAAAGCTTGCTTTCCATAATTTTATTGAACGAATCCGTTCCACTGGCTGTCTGCCGTAGCAACAAACGGAGTTGACAAAAGACTTAACTCCGTTTCGTTGACGATCAGCCATGCACAAAGAAGACGAAATACTTGATGCATTCTTGATATCTTCAGTAATGTTTGACGGATTTTAATGAAATTTGATATGAAGGTGCATGGTATCAAAATACAGACTAAGTTCGATTTCGGAGTATGTAGGTCAAAGGTCATAGCTCATTAAATATGCGAAAAAATACACTGTGATAACTTAAGTAATGTTAACGGATTTTAATGAAATTTGATATGAAGGTGCATGGTATCAAAATACAGCCTAAGTTCAATTTCCGAGTATGTAGGTCAAAGGTCATAGCTCATTAAATATGCGAATCTGGTTTCCGATTCATAACTTTAGTAGGCCTATTGTTTGACGGATTGTAATAAAATTTGATATGAAGGTTCATGGTATCAAAACACAGCCTAAGTTCGATTTCGGAGTATGTAGGTCAAGGTCATAGCTCATTAAATATGCGAATCTGGTTTCCATTCGATAACTTGAGTAATGTTTGACAAATTTTATTAAAAAATAATATGAAGGTACATGGTATCAAAAAACAAGCACAGCCTAAGTTCGATTTCTGAGTATGTAGGTCGATACGTGCGCTATATAAGAATCCAATATTATTATTATTATTAAGTTGAAGGGTCATAGCTCATTAAATATGCAAAAACACCTAATTATATATGTGAAAATGTGGTTAACTTCCTTCAGGCGCGGATCCAGGATTTCTTAGGGGAGGGGGCCCAACTTTTTTTTTTTTTTTTGCTCCCGAAAATTTGAAAATCGCGCCGGCCGAAAAGTCGCTCAGTGGGGGGGGGGGGGGGTAAGCGGACACTTTTTTTTTTTTTTTGGAGTCCAAAAAAAATCGCAACGACTCAGCCAGCCGAAAAGTCGCTCAGTGGGGGGGGGGGGGGGGGGGGGGGGGGTAGTGAGCACATTTTTTTTTTTTTTTTTTTTTGGTCCTCGAAAATTTTAAAATTTGCACCCCCCCCTTGAGCGCCAGGGGGGGGGGCCCAACCCCCCAAAAAGGTAAAAATCGCGTGATTTTACATGATTTTTTTCTCAAGGGGGGGGGGCCCGGGCCCCCCGGGCCCCCCCCCTGGATCCGCCACTGACTTCCTTGCCTAGTAATATAATAGTATAGTCCAATGGAGGTACTTGTTCTGACGTATATATGTCATTTGTACCCTGCGAGGGGATGCTACGCTTTGCGTTGACTTGTTTTCTTTAAATTAAGAGATAGTTTATTACTTGTAAATCATTTTGATAATTTTGGTAATTCAGCGTTAATATTTCTTAAAAGGATCTGAAAATCTGAATTGGAACAAAATGCATTGGTGTCATATTCGAATAAAATATACTGTAGTGCATTTGATGAAATATAAATATCATTTATATATATCAAAAATAACAAAGGGCCGAGGATTGACCCTTGTGACACTCTACACGTTATAGATACTAATTCTGATTCATTTGAATCATAACATTCATATTGTTTTCTATTTGTTAAATAATTTTTTTAACCATTGTATAGCAACACCCCTCAATCCATAGTATTCCAATTTACGTATAAGTATTGTATGGTCAAGAGTGTCAAATGCCTTGCTCAGATCCATGAATACTCCAATAACATGCTTATGATCAGCTAAGGCATTTGACACTCTATCAAATAATTGTAACAATGCTAACTCTGTTGAATGAAATTTTCTAAAACCATATTGATTTTAATACAACAGTTCATTTTTTGTTAGAAAATCATACAGTCTATTATACATCAGTCTTTCTAAGACTTTAGAAATACTTGGTAAGATAGAAACAGGTCGGTAATTTGAAACTAGACTGAAGAGTCGTCTTTATTGTATATTGGAATTACTTTTGCTACTTTCAGTGAGTCCGGAAAGACTTCTGTTGTAAGTGATAAATTACAAATATGTACTAGAGGCGTTACGATACTTCCTGCTATTTGTTTTAAAAAGTGCGTACTCATCGCATCATGACTACAAGAATAACTTATTTTCAATGAATTGACAATTTTCAAAATTTCAACACAGTTTGTAGGCATAAAGAAAAACGATTTATCACATGGATTTGAAAGGAATTGTAAATAATCTGAACCATTTGAAAAAAATTCGATGCCTAAATAGGGCCTACATTTACGAAATAGCCTACTTATTAAAACAATCTGTTACATCTTTAGAGTCTGAAATTGTCTGACCATCATTGTTAATATTAAATTTTGATTTGGTCTTTTGCTTTCGAAGAGTTTCTTTTATGACTTTCCAGGTAGATGCCCTAATTCAAATTCTTTTACAATATAGTACATTTTACGAGATAGTCTCATTCTTGTTGTTAATTTATTCCTCTAACATTTATATTCGTATTTATTTTCGTTACTTGAATGTCGGAGACTACGTTTGTACAGTATATTTTGTTTCTTAATCGAACGAAAAATTCCATTATCCATTGAATTTGTGGTTTTCTTTCATTTATATTTTGTTTTAGTCTTTGGAATACATTTATCAAAGTAGGCTGAAAATACATTCCAAAACAGTCCATATGCAATATCAGTTTCATTACAAGATAGTTGTGAAAGCTGTAATTTTGTATTTGTCAGTTATTTTAAAAAGTCATTTTATTTAGTATTTGGGGCCAGTCACCACGAAATGAGTCCAGTGTCGCATTAGGCTCAATCGTAGTAATAGCGATGTATAGTGTGTATGTACTGAAAATTGACCCACCTACCACATTTAAGATTTTTCCAAAAATCGACTTATTAATGTCTTGTAGTTGATGTCCCCAGAGCTTAGGTCACGAAAATATTTCCTTCTAACATTTGTTGGCAAATAATATAGGCTATGTTACGCATCATTAACTTTACACCTAATTATCTAAAAACTGGGTAATCCCATTGTTTATAAAGTCCAATTAGGTTTTTGTTCATATTTCTGGATATAATTTATCAATTTTAATGTGTGACCCCTTAATTTAAAGCTTACTTAATGTAGATTCATATAATACTTAAAAACAGGAATAAAAATTTTGACCAACTGGACTCATTTCGTGGTGACAGGCCCCATTTATTGATTTAGCTTGACATTGCAATAATAGAACTACAGAGGGCGTTTTGTCAAAGATTACTTTGACAGTTCTTATTTAAAGTTTTTCGGGTTTGGAGGTCAGAAACTGGTTAGGCGCCACCTGTTGTTGGCTGATTGGCTGAGGAAAATCTGTGGTTTTCTGGAGCATCCTTTGTTCCTGAGAGCTGTTTCTACAGTATTATGGAGGCACAGAGGTTAGTTAAACCACATATTTGAACATTATGAAAATGAATGTAAAAAAGGTAGTTTTTAAGATGTTTACACTGTATGAAACTTACACAGTGGCAACAGTAATTTGTAACTATGGCAAATGTATAACATGTGTTAACTGTGTACCCACACATATGATATTACAATTACCTTACCAGAGATATCCATTGAACATTTAATATGTCATTACATCTATAATTGATGTTTAGTTTTACTTAAAGTTGAAAGAAGTAGTCAAGTAAAATGTATGATGCAGAATAAGACATTCTATGATGAAAAGGGATGAGGAATGTGAGCATATTTGTGTGAATGAAAGGTCAAGGTCATGACTTTGTTATTGTATTCCATGACTATGATAAAGTCATTCAAGCTTGCTAAATATGGGCACATTTTTAGTTGAAACAGTGTTAAATCTGATTTAGACATGATAAAGATGATATAAGTTTAATTGTGTGTTAGCTGTGACGTTCTATTGAAATTCAAAGAGATTTGTCAAGTGTCTGACTTATAATTATAAGCTTTACAAACAAACATGGAAAGGAGTTGACACTGAATTCAGATAATGCTTTTGATTTAGTAGAATGCTATAGTTGCTTTAATGTTGTGAAACTTATATTCGTGAACACGTACTTAATAAAATAATATAAAGTTCAAGTTCATATAATTATATAAGTTTGTGTTGTAAGGTTTCAATGATAATGCATAACTGAGTTAACCGGTTTCAGGAGTCAACTGAAAGGGCGCCATCTGTGCAGCTATTTGTAGCTTCGAGGTAGGAGATAATTATCTAGATTTTTAATAATGTAAATTCATGTCAGTTGCTATTTTACTGTTAATAGTGGGGCAAGCAGACCGTCTGTTGTGATTGTTTTCCTTTTCGTGCAAAATCATCGTTTCTTGATGTCCCTTTCATCCTCTCCATTATACTCGCTCATATCAATTACCATTTTACCTTGGTTTATTACCCCATTATCTGAATTCAGAGTACAAGTTGATCACAAAGACTTTTGAACAGAGGCGGTTCTAGAGAGGGTGGGGCTTTAAACCGACCCCTAATTTCTCACCCCGTCAATTTTTTCGATTACAAATGACAAATAATCGAGGCACATGTAGAAAATCAATGTTAGAACCCGAAAACACCAACCCCGCCCCAAGGAAAAAAAAGATCAAAACTTTGCGGAAAACCCCTCCTGCGTTTGAGAAACCAACTTAAGGCAATGCCAAAGACTGTTGTTTACAGAAATCATTTTCGGAACACGTGATATGTCTGCATCAGCTTCGCAAATTGAAAAGGTGACGTAATAAACCTGTTGAAAATACCTTGGGACTTTGCGAAAGTACATAAATATGAATACCATCTCCATGTATTCCATGGGGAGTACGCCTATATTCCAATCATATCGGCACTTTATTGTATCTGACTGATGTGTCATCTACTGAATTTGACGGAATCGTATAAATGGACTTTGGACGAAAGGAGGCTTTGAATGAATTTACTGAGACTCCGATAAATCCCGAAAGAGGTGATACGGCATGCGGGCTGCCTTTGGTAACTCAGATAGTTACCCCCCCCCGCCCCACCCCTTCGCGGTCTGTAAGGATTCTGCCCCACCTTCAGAGTTTGAACAAGAGAACGTAAGCTCAAGCAGTGCTCATGGCGACACCCTTTTTTTCTATGTATGAGTTTATGCGACCAAATACTTATGTTAAAAATTAATATACGTCTGACGATGTATATATGGAAAATAAATGAACATCAAACTCCAACATGGCCCTGTTTAACACATTTATATGGGTCATGAAAGCAGCTGAGAGCAAAATTATTGAGTTTTTATTTTATTTATTTATTGATAAATTTCAATTCATTTAGCCATTTATTCATTTATTTTATTCATTATATTCATATATCAGTTCATCAGTTAATTTTTTCACAATGTTCATGTTTCGACTCCGGCTTGAGGAAAAGTAAAATAACAAATCCTCCAATAAGAAACCAATGCTTGGGAGGATAACAATGTAAAGATCGAGTGATAGAAAAACAACATTGACCTAAAACGCCTGTATGTTTAGCCAATTCCAAATTATGCATATAAGATCTTAATTTGTATTTGGGCCGACATATAGAATTAGGCAATGAACTAATCGTAATCTCACATTGCTAACATTGCTAAACAACTTAAAACAATGAAGAAAGGAAGTGATCGTTTATGAAAGAGGCAAAATTAAGTGCTCTGCATGTCAGAAAAGATATATGGAGGTTTCCGATAGGGTTTTGATGGGACTGTAGTTTCGATCTCCAATTCAATTGTTGTTACAACTCAGTTTTAGATTTTAACAGTCGGAGTGTGTCTTTTGCTTTTTCATCTCTTTTATTCAATGAAACCAAAAGCTCTTGTAATAATAATAATAATTTCCTGTAAATTGATAGTTCATTTCAGAAAACAAAAAATTGAATAATGTAATTATCTCAATTCTGAACAATTTAGGTTATAATCATGACTTATAGGTCAACTGTCTATCCATCAAGTTTGATGATAATGATGGTGATTGATGATTGCTTTACCCGACTACTGTGTATGCTTGTTAGTTAGCAACCAGGGGACCGACGGCTTAAAGTCCTCCCCGAGAAACTTGGCAATGAAGATTAATCCCTTACTAAATGGCACGAGCGCACTGATTTGGATTCGAACCCGGGACCTCCCGGTTACGAGACAACTGCTCTACCACTGAGCCATCGCGCCTACTCACATATCTTGTTTAATTAATCCTGTATTGGATGGATTCCAGAGCTCTTAAGTAAAAAACGAGTTAACATTTCTTTAGAAAACGTAACTTAGGTTTAAAATAAAACATGTATTATAATGTTGAGCACAGTAACCGTAAACTAGAAGAAAGCAGTACAATTGAGCGTGATAGAATATAATTTGAGTGCAAGCAGAAAATTCATTGAAATA
This sequence comes from Strongylocentrotus droebachiensis, assembly GCA_035222895.1. Lineage (NCBI taxonomy): Eukaryota > Metazoa > Echinodermata > Echinoidea > Camarodonta > Strongylocentrotidae > Strongylocentrotus > Strongylocentrotus droebachiensis. The sequence continues at coordinate 20,608 of JAVYIG010007017.1, read as the reverse complement.
TATGGTGTATACATGATAAATATGAATTAATAAATCGAAGACTGGTTACTTTTACGCTCTTGAGTATAGAGTCATCTAATCATGTTGTTTTGACGACTAAAACGTTTATGAAGCAAAAGTTATTCAACATTACATTTTTGTCATCAAGATCATAATTACGACCATTTCAACAACTGACGATTCTTATCTATTAGTGCACGAGCTTTCAAACTTTCAAATTTATCTAGGAATCTCATGATAATAACGCAGAAGAAAAAACACTTTTCTAATCACCGTGCACCTGGCAGGGATTGTAATATTATCGATATATTGACTGCTATGAGAGCTCGCAGTCTATATATCTTTTATATGCCGAATTCACAAAATAGTCTACAAGAATTCTTGCCTTATTATCCTTTTCTTGAGTAAAGATTGGTTAAAACATCACAAATAATCTGAGACACTGTTTGTTAATCTTCGCTGGAAAGTTGCCTGAATTTTACGAACATTCGGGAATCGCAAACACACTGTACGGTATCCGCGCTCGCACAATTAAAGAATATTTTTTCACACGTAAACCGATGGGAATCTCAGCAAAATTTAACTAGAGCGGCCCGTTACCCGGGGCAACGAGCAAAGTTCGTTTCTAAGCGGGCATGGCTGAAATCACGACCAATCAGATGACTAGATTTGAAAGTTTAGGGGGGGTCCATTTTTTTTTGCCCGAAATTCGTTTCCATTTTTTTTTTCGAGGACAAAAACAAAAATAAAGGGTGACAACAAATTAAATTCCCCGAAATTTCGAAATGTTGTGATTTCCTCGAAATTGGTAGTGAACGGGCCTTTTAAGGTGGCATACATGTTAGAAACATATACTAATTTTCGTGACGTAACAGTACTTGCGAGGATCGTAGTTGTTATACTACCAAACTGTATTGACTGGTTGGGTATAACTACTGTGACGTCACGAGTTCTGGACCAATCACATCTCGGTATCTGCCTAAGCTATCTAATATAATAGTAGATTTGTCGTGTAGTAAAAAAAAACAGCTGTGGAATATTTTTTTGCGGCGGCTTTCCGCTCCATATCTGAACAAGCCTAATTCAAAATATCATGCCGAGTTTCCACGGCGAAATGGTTATGCTTTTCATTGGAAAAAAAATCATGCTTCTCTGGAGTTGCATCTAATCACTGTATTTAGTCCAATCCACCAACGGCTGAACATGTCACGGTAGCGGGCTGCAATTCGTTTATTCATGAAGGTGTAGATTAGGGGGTCGAATAGGGAGTTGGAGTAAGCCAGCCACACCGTGACCACGCCCATCCAATGGGGGATGTTGATGGATAGGAGACAAGAGATAACGATGCAGTACGGTGACCAACAGACCACGGTGGTTAGCACCAGTAGGGTTCCTGAAAAGAAAGGGGGAAAAACAGACACTGTTGGAAAAAAAGTGTTGGATGGAAATCATATAAAACATATGAACAAGGAACATAAGCCAGATGGTAACATTATTTCTTTATTATAAAACACTGAATACTGTGCGTTCCAAAAAAAACTATAAACTATTCCTGCGCAACCTAATTTTCATACCCTTTACAAAAGTGAGCAGTGCTCACCCAAGCATGAATTTTTTTTGGACTTTTTGATGTCATATGAAAGTTGAGTTTACGAGCTTTCAAAACATATAAAACTGTTTCCCTAGAATTATATATTTCTTATTCGGCAGCCATTTCAAAAGTGTATAGTTTTTTTTGGGACGCACGGTATAATTAGGGATTCTGGTAAATATGTCAACAGAAAATTACGGGGAAGACAATACAGAGGTGTGAATTTTGGGGAGGGGTGTAGGCTGACCGAATTATGACCTATGTTTGTTCATCACGACATAAAATAAATTTTGGGGTAGGCTAAATTTGTATGAAGTTGCAGAAACGATGAGCCGTTCCCAAACGACAATGTGGGGGGGGGGGGGGGAGGGGAAATGGGCAAAAAGATGTTTCGCATTTTGCTAGTTGAAAGACTTTGCATCCTCAAAACGCCAATATGTAAATGTACAATTTTTACGACGGGAATAATGAGAATTAATACATTCTGTCATGTTAAAACTTTGAATTTTTTCGAACACTTGTGGTTATACAGTCAAGTTATAGGAGTGCGATTTGCGCAAGATTAAACATTTCTACAAACGTTAAGAGATTCCAACACAGGAAGTTCTTACCAGTCAGGGCAACTCTTCTTTCAATGTTGAGTTTCTTCTGCATGGACCTACGATCTTTTTTCTTGGTTCCTGTCATCACATTTTCCTGTTGATTAGTCTTATTTTCCTCCCCTTCTCCTTCAGCATGTTCAGTGTCAGGTTCCTCGGTGTTTAAAGACTGGGAGTAGTCCATAAGCTCTGGGGTAAGATTCGAGCAGGTAGGTCCTTCAATCGGCTGGTCAATGACCTCCATTGGCATGTCATTGTCAGCATGGGTCACACGGTCGTGGTCGTGGTCGTGGTCATCATCGTCGTTGTCTTCAAGGGAACATACGTTGCTCACGACACTAGGTTTCGCGTCGGGGTAGGACCTAAGCAATCGTTGTTGACGCCACACTTTCAGGAACACACTAACATAGCAGAAAACCATCGTAGGTACGATGACTAGAAAGATGAAGACGTTACGGGTGGTGCCATAGAAGCAATCTACCCGAAACTCTGGCGAGCAGCTGTGGGAAATTTGTCGATACCTGGTCGCAGAGACGTCTCCAAATAAGGGGTATAAGGAGGATCCAATGGCGGCGACCCAGCAGAAGACGATAAAGACGATGGTTCTTGATTTGGAAGGAGGAAAGCGGGCCGACCAGACTACAGCCAAGTAGCGATCCACGGAGATGGCCGAGACTGTGAAAAAGTTCCCGTAGGCAAAAAGAGGGTTCCCGTGAATCTGCACATGATAAATGAGATTGAATTAATGTTTCATATCCCAGTAGAATATCAGTTTTTCGACAAAACATTAGGATTATTGTTCATGTGATGATTCATCACCAAGTATAATGTATGTGAGTATCACACATGGCAATTATCCCGGGTAATTTGACATGCAACTCTGTATTTAAAAAACAAAACAAAACAAAACATTTTTATCATATGGATATTTAGAAATCAAAGTATGCTGTAAAAGATATCAAAACTATAAATCAACTTGCTGCCCAAATATTGATGATTTATTAGTGATTGCCGATTGGTAGCTGCAGCATTCATCCCCAAAGTATGTATGCAGCAAGTATTTCAGGAATGCTTAGTTTCTCAAAGGTTCATATTCAATGGAGTTTTAAACGATCGAGTTTTACTATTTTGTTTTTGAGGAGGAGAGGAGTCATCATAGATTTGTGATTTGGTATGTGAAATACCAATTATGAGACTCAATAGATTTACCAAAAACAAATGACATATTTTTTTCAGGATAAGTATAAAGTTCCTTTAATATCCAAAATCGAAATACAGTAAAAAAAAAAAAAAAAAAAAGTATTTGAGAATGGTGGCGAAGAATGCAAAATACAAAAAGACTCACAATACACACAGCTTTGTTGTGAAGGAGAAAATAGCCTTGGTCGAACACGGATACTATGAGGAATGATGTGTTCATGATTGTAAAGCCAAGGTCGTTTATGATGAGATTCAGAATCAGCCAGTTATGAAGGTTCCTTCTCAGAACCTTGTCTCGAAGGATCGTTACCATCGCAATTAGATTGGCGACCAACGCTCCGAGGAAGATAACCACAATGGTGATACCTTCGATGACGGCCACCACTGATGTCGACTCGTGGTAGATCGTGACCCCATCACGTCGATCGTATGGCGTTGGTGAGGCACTCTGGCTCGACATCGTATCACGAGAATTCATTTTGAGAGACTGGTCTTTACAATGACGGATAGCAATGACCGCTTATAATTCGAATTATAACGGGTGATGATCAGCGAATCTGGACAGCTTAAAAACAATCTTAGATTTATCATTATACAAAGGTCCGTTACGTAAATTGCAACTAATCGATACATATCGCGTGTTTAGCTTTTTACCTAAACAGGATATGGTGTAGGCCGATTCAAAGAATCAACGTTTCGTTTTCATTGTAGCCTTTTAATAATAAACCATATATTGTCTTGATCTGCATTATCTTCCTGCATTACTATATAAGGGAATAAAATAAATAGTACATACCTTTTTTTTTTAAAGCTTAACATTAAGGAAATACCATTTAACCAAAGCTATATTTTGTTTCCTCTTCTTCCTGCATTACTCTATATTTATCATTATTCGATTACTTTACGTAAGTTAAAACTAATCAATACAAATCGCATTTTAACTTTTTACCTAAACAGGATATGATGTAGGCCGATTCAAAGAATAAACGTTTCGTTTTCATTGTAGCCTTTTAATGATAAACCATATATTGTCTTGATCTGCATTATCTTCCAGCATACTATATAACGGAATAAAATAAGAGTACATAATTTCATGTTAAAGCTTAAAGGTAATACAAAGTTTTGGTATGGGGTCATGAATTTGGTTCAAATGAACATATTGGAAGCATATGCGATCCTACAATATTCAGTGATCATTGTCGCGGTTGAAATCGAGTCTTAAGTTATGAAATTGTAAATAATAAACTCTTTATGTTGTATAGCTCCCTCTCAAGGTCAAGATATTGATTAAGCCATAAAACAATGTTTCTTGATTAAAATTGACCAATCGGCTATTCCCGTTTGGAAATGACACATCACAACTACATATTCTGAGATTTCCATGGTCGCAGCTATCATTGTATGGCCGTAAGCGCTATTTGAAATTTATCAACATTTACCGGGAGCACCGGTAAATTTTTATATTCAATTTTTCTCGAAAGTAACAATATTTCAGGGGCTAAATTTTTTAGTGGTTATAATACATCCACAGGGGCATCCAAATATATCAAGATTGTAAAGAATTACTATCCTGCCTATTTTAAAAATTTCCCAAAACTTTGTATTACCTTTAACATTAAGGAAATACCATTTAACCAAAGCTATATTTTTCTTACTCTTTTTCCTGCATTACTATATCAGGGAATAAATAGTGTATAATTTTGTTTTAAATCTTTACATTAAGGAAATACCACTGAGCCAGAGCTGTATTTTTCTTCTTCTTCTTCCTGCATTACTCTATATTTATCATTATTCAAAGGTCCTTTACTTCACGTAAATTGCAAATAATCAATACATATCGCATTTTTAATTTTTTACCTAAACAGGATATGATGTAGGCAGATTCAAAGAATAAACGTTTCGTTTTCATTGTAGCCTTTTAATGATAAACCATATATTGTCTTGATCTGCATTATCTTCCAGCATTACTATATAAAGGAATAAAATAATAGTACATCATTTTTTTTTTAAAGCTTAACATTGAGGAAATACCATTTAACCAAAGCTTTATTTTTCTCACTCTTTTTCCTGCATTACACTATAAAGGAATAAATAGTATATCATTTTTAAAAAAATCTTTCAGCTTCAGCCAACCCACCACCGTAATTTTCTATTTAGTATAGGCAAACATTTTGCCGAGGTAAGCAAAAACATGAATAATCATGACACACCATGGACTATTCGATTATTAACAGAGGGGTGCACAATATGCATTTTTACTCTGTTTGCAGAAGATAATATCGTCATGTTATTATTTTTACTCTTCCAGTAATTTGTAATACTTCCGATAAAACAACAACAACAAACAAAAACACTAAAATCTTCGATATGTATCCATTTTTATTCAAACATTTACTCCAAAATAATATAAAGTTCAAGTTCATATAATTATATAAGTTTGTGTTGTAAAGTTTCATTGATAATGCATAACTGAGTTAACCGGTTTTATGAGTCAACCGAAAGGGCGCCATTTGTGCATCAGCTACTTGTAGCTTCGAGGTAGGAGATAAGTATTTAGATTTCAATAATGTAAATTCATGTCAGTTGCTATTTCTACTGGTAGTGGGGCAAGCAGACCGTCTGTTGTGATTTTTTTCCTTTTCGTGCAAAATCATCATTTCTTGATGTCCCTTCCATCCTCCCCAATATACTTGCTCAAGTTGCTCATATCATTTACCATTTTACCTAGGTTTATAAACCCACCTAACATCCATCCATGAATGAACCTGCATTCAATCAGCAGATGTATTACATTTATGATATTATTACCAACGCTCCTTCTCTCCCCATTCCTTTTCTTCTCTGCTAGTCACCCTCTTTTTTATTTGTATTGTTGTATCTAAGTTGAGGGCTGCGGGCATGTCAAGCTACTTTGCTTATTTCTGTAGCCCTCCTGCATCTAATGTATGTTAATTATGCATTCAATATATATTTGCTTAATTTCGTTTATTATCTGTGTAAAAATTATATACACTTAAAATATTGTACAAACCATAATGTTCATGAAAATGTATGATGAAAAAAAAAAAGATGCAGAAACCAATAAATCAAACCAAATCATCCGATTCCAGAGTATACAAGTGGATCACAGGGACTTTTGAGCAGGGGCGGTTCTATAAACCGACCCCTAAGTTTTCACCCCGTCAATTTTCTCGATTATAAATGACAAATATTCGAGGCACATGAAGAAAATCAATGCAAGCACCCCAGACCACCAACTCCGCCCCCAAGGGGAAAAAATCAAATATTTGAGAACCACTCCTGCTTTTGAGAAACCAACTTAAAGCAATGCCGAAGACTGTTGTTTACAGAAATCATTTTCGGAACACGTGATATGTCTGCATCAGGTTCGCAAATTGAAAAGGTGACGTAACGAGCCTGTTGGAAATACCTTGGGCATACTGATTTTTTCTCGAAAGACTTGGCGATTGTACATAGATATGAGTACCATCTCCATGCATTCAATGGCGGAGTATGCGTATATTCCAATCATATCGGTACTTCATGACCACTGACTAATTCTATTGAATTTGACGGAATTATATAAATAGACTTTGGACGAAAGGAGGCTTTGAATGGATTCACTGAGACTTCGATAAATCTTGAAACAGGTGACACGGCATGCGGGCTGCCTTTGGCAACTCAGATAGCTGCCCTCCCCCCTGCCCCGCCCCTTCGCGGTCTGTAAGGATTCTGCCCCACCTTCAGGCCCGAATTCGCAAAGGAGGTTTGTCGACAAACCGAGGTTTATGTACGTCATATGACGCACGAAAACCAAGGTTTATCGAAAAGCCTCCTTTGTGAATTTGGGCCTTAGACAGTTTGAACAAGAGAACGTAAGCTCAAGCTGTGCTCGTGGTGACAATTTTTGTTCAATGTATGAGTTTATGCGACAATACAATTATGTTACAAATCAAATTATGTGTGACGATGTATATATATGGAAAATAAATGAACATCAAACTCAAACACGTCCCTGCTAGATACATTTATATGGGTCAAGAAAGCAACTGAGAGCAAAACATCTGATTATTGGGTTTTGTTTTATTTATTTATAAGTTCAAATTCATTTATCCATTTATTTATTTATTTATTTCATTAAGTTATTCATTTATTGGCTTGTCAGTTGATTTTCCAATCATTTTCACGTTTCGAACCTGGCTTGAAGAAAAATATAAACAAATCGTCCAATTAGAAACCAGGAGTATTATAATAATGTATATAGATCGAGTGATAGAAAGACAACATTGACCTTTAATGTCTGTATATTTCGCCAATTCCAAATTATGCATAGTATCTTGCTTTGTATGGGGCCAACACACAGATTCCGGAATTAAACTAATCGTAACCTAATATTGCTAAACAAAATTTAAAAATGAAGAAAGAGAATTGATACTTTGTGACAGAGACAACATTAAGTGCTCTGTCATAAAAGAGATGGCTTTAATGGTATACTGTAGTTTCGATCTCCAAATCAATTCTTGTTGCAACTCAGTTTTAGATTTTAACACTCGGAGTGTGTCTTTTGCTTTGTCATCTTTTTTATTCAATGAAACCAAAAGGTCTCGTAATAATAATAATCATTTCCTTTAAATTGATAGTACATTTCAGAAAACAAAAAATAGAATAATATAATTATCTCCATTCTAAACAGTATAGGCTGAAATCATGAATTATAGGTCAACTGTCTATCCATAAAGTTTGATGATAATGATGGTGATTGATGATTGCTTTACCCAACTACTTTGTATACTTGTTAGTAAGCAACCAGTGGACCGACGCACAGTGGGCCAGGGAGGAACCAAGGTGCGCCAAAACCCATTTTTGGTGATTTATTTTTTTCCGATTTTTTTTTTCTTACCCAGTTGAAAGGTAACACATTGAGGAATACCTCAGTAAAATATTTAATTCCGGTATGCACAATAAGGGTATAATTTACTCCTTTAAACAGCGAAATCCTACATATTCACAGTTTTAGTGCAAAAGTGACTTATTCTATAAATCTTTCAATTTAACATGAAGTTTTTAAGTTATTGATATGAAATTGCTCTCACATATTCTTGATAGTTCATTTCGTTGCATGAATGGGTTAAAATTAATAGAAACACAATCTTCATGATATACTATAGGGTAATTCACTGAAAAGTGGACTAATTATCCATGTTTTTTATAAATCCAGAGGAAATGTTTAGAGTTCCGTAGAGTTCCGCTTCAATTTTAATACCACCATTTTCTCTGATACCTAAGCTTTAAGTTGATACCAAATTTGGCTGCCCGATCTTGCCCGTTGTTATGTTAGAGCCAATTTCCCTTGCCACATTGCCCCGAAAAATGTTGGTCCGCGGGTGAATCATGAAGGATTCGCGGTCGCAGAGCACTCAGGTTTACGGCCGTCGCACACAGACCGCCCTCGATACAATACGTGGTTTCGCTTTTCGGTGAATGCGTACGTATCTCTACGGAGGTATTGCATTTGCAATGCCATTAGGCAATTTTCGTAATGTTACCAAATTTAATGCATACGTCTTTGTGAAGTGTCTCGATACAAAATATTTCTTTCACCTGATAAGGATAAAAGTATTTCAATAGACAGAATCCAAACTGCATACATTAGTTGTTGCCAGTTCGACAAACATTAGGGGTATTTCGCAAGCTCATTGCGGACAGAGAATCTGCGGTTCGTGTGCAAAATCGAGAAGCTACTATAGTAACAGCAGGGTGATCGCTGAGGTACTGAAATCCAGAACGGGTTTTGGCCAAATCTACGGGCGTTCTCAATGACGCCCCAAGTGAATAAACAGCCAATCAGCGAGCTTGTACCAAAGATGGTTATGAGAATTTCGTCGTCTAATAACGAAGGATGACGAATTTTAACGGGCGGATCTAGCTTCTTTTCTATGGCGTGGGCGGGGGGGGGGGGGGGGGGGTTGACATTTGAAAAATCGCGCCGACCAATATTTCGCTTAGTGGGGGGGGGGGGGGGGTAGGGAGCGCTAAAATTTGTTTTCAATTTGAAAAAAGTGCAAACCAATATTTCGGGGAGGGGGGGGGGTAGAAAGCACCTTGGCCAGCCCAAGGGGGATTTAAACCTCTTAACCCCCCCCCCCTAGATCCGCCCCTGACACGAACGACTCTTCGGTGAGTTTTGTTTCTTCCGATTATTGTTTCTGAACAATAACAACATGAATATGGATATAACATGAATTGTTTTAAAACTTGATGATAAATTATTGTTGAAATTTGATAAAAAGCCGTTTTGTGGCTTGGTCGAGACAAGTTGTGCTAGTCGTGTAGTCCCGTCTGTACTGTATTGCGTGGAAGGGAACATGCCATTTTCGTAATGTAATCAAATTTAATACATACGTCTTTGTGAAGTTCCTCAATACAAATTATTTCATTCACCTGTCTAGGATTCGCAATAGTCAGAATGCAAACTACATGTATTAAGTGTGGCAACAACTAATGTATGCAGATTGGATTCTGTCTATTTAAATACTATTATTATTATCAGGTGAATGAAATAGTTTGTATCGAGGCACTTGATTCACTTGGGGCGTCATTGAGAACGCCCGTAGATTTGGCCAAAAACCCGTTCTAGATTTCAGGGCCTCAGTGGTCATCCAACTGTTACTATAGTATCTTCTCGATTTTGCACACGAACCGCGGATTCTAATTCCGCAATGAGTTTGCGAAAATTGCCTACTGTCTTGTTCTGACACCGCGGACCAAAATAAACACATTTTTCTGTGCAATGTTGCAAGAAAAACGGCTCTAACATAATAACGGGCAGAATCGGGCAGCCAAAGCTGGAATCAACTTAAAGCTTAGACATCAGAGAAAATGTTTGTAATCAAATTTAAGCGGAAATCCCTGGAAATCCAAACATTTCCTCTGGATTTATAAAAGATAAATCCCCCAAAATGAGTTTTGGCGCACTTTGGTTCATCCCTGGCCCACTGTGTGACGGCTTTAAGTCCTCCCCGAGGACAATTGATTGTGATATAATACAATTGATTGTGATAGAATATAATTTGGGTGCAAGCAGAAATTTCATTGCAATAGATGGTGGATACATGATATAATAAGTATGAATTAATAAATCGAAGACTAGATTACTCTTACACTCTTCAGTATAGAGTCATGTAATCATGTTATTTAGACGATTAAAACATAAACGAAGCTAGATTTATTCAACATTACATTTTTGTCATCCCGATCATAATTACGACCATTTTGACAACTGGCGGTTTCTATCTAATAGTGATATGACCTTTCAAACATTCAAATTTCATTCGGCGTCTCATGATAATAACGCATTATAACAAAAATTATAATCATCGTGCATGGTTTATCAATACTTCTCTTGTGATACAAATTAAATGTGAAAACTTTTCCTATTGGCGTTTTTTCTTCTATAAACACATTTATATATATATTTTGGCGGCTTTCCGCTCCCTATCTGGACAAGCCTTTTTCAAAATATCATGCCTTTCGCCGAGTTTTCACGGCGAACATTTTATACTCTTTATGGAGAAAAAAAAATCATGCTTCTCCGGAGTTGCATCTAATCAATGTATTCAATCCAATCGACCATGGCAACGTCTGAACATATCCCGGTAACGGGCTGCAATTCGTCTATTCATGAACGTGTAGATTAGAGGGTCGAATAGAGAGTTGGAGTAAGCCAGCCACACCGTGACCACGCCCATCCAATGGGGGATGTTGATGGATAGGAGACAAGAGTTAACGATGCAGTACGGTGACCAACAGACCACGGTGGTTAGCACCAGTAGGGTTCCTGTAAAGAAAAAGAAAAAAAACAGACACTGTTTGAAAAAAGAGTTGGATGGAAATCATATGAAACACATCAACAAGGAACAGAATCTAGACGGTAACATTATTTCTTTATTTAATATAAAAACACTCAATATGGTGTGAGATTCTGGAAAATATGTTAACAAAAAATGAAAGAGAAGACAATACAGAGGTGTGAATTATGGGGAGGGGTGTAGGCTGAGCTAATGATGACAATACTTATGTTTGTTCATCACGACATAAAATAACTTTGGGACGTAGGCTAAAGTTTTATGAAGTTGCAGAAACGATGAGCCGTTCTAAAACGACGAGGTGGAGGCAGGGGCGTCGCTAGACCTTTTTCAGTGGGGGGTGTAGAGGCCAACGATTTCCTAAAAAACTAGCCACCAATTACCGACAAAATTAAATGTCCAATATCTACAAATTTAACCCTATAAACCTGGGGCCGAAATTGTTTTTCTTATGGACTATCTATAGTACTTGCGTATGCGCAAAGGGTTGTTTTCCTCGACGACATAAATATACGAATTATTATATACGAAGCTTAGACGTTTCCTTAAATTATTAGGAAAAGAAGACGATTTATTGTACCGTTCTCGACTGTTAATCCTTGTCTGAATTCAGTTTCTCCCCCTCCCGCGCAAAGCGCGGAAGCTTTGACGTTTCATTAAATTATGATAAAAAGCAGACGATTCGGTGTACTGTTCTCGACCATTAATCCTTGTCTGAATTCAGTTTCTCCCCCTTTGACATTTCATTAAATTATTAGAGAAAGAAGACGATTCGTTGTACCGTTTTCGACTCTTAATAAGCCCTAATTGTCTGAATTCAGTTCCCCCCTTTAGCGCGAGGCGCGGAAGCTTTGACGCTTCCTTAAGTTATTAGAGAAAGAAGACGATTCGTTGTACCGTTTTCGACTCTTAATAAGCCCTAATTGTCTGAATTCAGTTCCCCCCTTTAGCGCGAGGCGCGGAAGCTTTGACGCTTCCTTAAATTATTAGAGAAAGAAGACGATTCGTTGTACCGTTTCCGACTCTTCATAAGCCTTTTTTGTCTGAATTCAGCTTCCCCCTCTCGCGCGACGCGCGGAAGCTTTGACGTTTCCTTAAATTATTGGAGAAAGAAGACGATTCGTTGTACCGTTCTCGACTCGTCTTAATGAAATTTTTGGCGTTTCATCACAATATAGAGAAAGGAAGACGATTCGTCGTACCGTTTTCGACTGTTATTATTGATATTGATATTTAGTGGTGGTTATTTTACCTGACAGCTAAGAAAGCAATAAATGCTTGTTAGTAAGCAACCAGAAGACTGACGGCCAAAGGTCCTCTCCGAGGGACCTGGTAATGAGAATTAATGCCTTACCAAAGGGCACTAGCGCATTTTCTTGGTTTCGAACCCGGGTCACCGGATAACGAGACCACTGTTCTACTGACTGAGCTATCGCGCCTCCTCTAAATTAAGCCCTATTCATCTGAATTCAGTTTCCCCCTCTCGCGCGAAGCGCGAAAGCCTTGACGTTTCCTTAAATTATTAGAGAAAGAAGACGATTCGTTGTACCGTTTTCGACTCTTATTAAGCCCTATTTGTCTGAATTCAGTTTCCCCCTCTCGCGCGAACCGCGGAAGCTTTGACGTTTCCTTAAATTATCAGAGAAAGAAGACGATTCGTTGTAACGTTCTCGACTCGTCTAAATAAAGTTTTCCCCTTCCGCGCGAAGCTAGGAATTTTGGTGTTTCATCACAATATAGAGAAAGGAAGACGATTTGTCGTACCGTTGTTGACTCTTAAACCTTGTTTGAATTTAGTTTCCCCGAAAATGTTAAACCTCTGATTTCTTTACCTATAGGAAAGTGAAACTTCGAGAAAATACAAGTATTGTAGTTGTCACTCTCGAAGTCGTCACAGCGGATAAAAAGTCACAGTTCGTAGGGAAAAAAACTTGTCGGCCGACCGACCATATACATCTCACAGACTTCAAACTTCTGCATTCATATAGTACACGAGGATCGAGCAAGAATACCGACACAGCTGACCCGACACAGAAACATATTTACCCGTGTCATTCTTGCTCCCTCGACGAGACGACTCCACCCAACAACCCCCTTCTCTCTTTTACTCCCACTACTCCTCTCTCAGGCTCTTACCTCCCCTCTCTCTCCTCTCTTTCATCCCCCGTTTCTTTTGTTTCCCTTTTACTCTTTTTTCTTCTTTTTTTCCTTTTCCTTCTTTTCTTTCTTTTCCTTTCTTTTCTCTCCTCCCTCTTTTTCTTTTTTCTCTTTCTTTCCTCTCTTTTCTTTCCTTTCTTTTCCTTTCTTTCCTTTCTTTTCCTTTCTTTCTTTTCTTTTCCTTTTTTTTCTTCTTTTCTTTCCCTTTCCCTCTCATTTTTTCCCTTTCTTTTTTTCCCTCTCTTTTTTTTCCCTCTCTTTTTTTCCCTCTCTTTTTTTCCATCTCTTTTTTTCCCTCCCCCTTTTCTCTTTTTTCCCGACGGCAGCGCAATTTTACCGACAATATCCTGACAGGTGGGGGTGTCGCATCCCCACACCCCCCCCCTTTGGCGGGGGGGGGGGGATGTTCCGCATTTTGCTAGTAGAAAGACTTTGCATCCTCTTAACGCCAATAGGTATATGTACAATTTTTCGAAAGGGAGCAATGAGAATTTATACATTCTGTCATGTTAAAACGTGGCATTTTATTTTGAACACTTGTAGTAAATCAGAACAATTAAATTGCGATTAGCGCAAGATTAAAACATTTCTACAAACTTTTGGAAATTCCAACACAGGCAGTACTTACCAGTCAGGGCAACTCTTCTTTCAATGTTGAGTTTCTTCTGCATGGTCCTATGATCTTTTTTCTTGATTCCTGTCATCACATTTTCCTGTTGATTAGTCTTATTTTCCTCGATTTCTCCTTCAGCATGTTCAGCGTCAGGCTCCTCGATGTTTGAAGACTGGGAGTAGTCCATTGGCTCTGGAGTAAGATTCGAGGGGGTATGCCCTTCCAGTGGCGGATCCAGGGGGGGGGGGCCCGGGGGGCCCGGGCCCCCCCCCCCTTGAGAAAAAAATCATGTAAAATCACGTGATTTTTACCTTTTTGGGGGGTTGGGCCCCCCCCCCCCCCTGGCGCTCAAGGGGGGGGGGGGGTGCAAATTGAAAATTTTTCGAGGACCAAAAAAAAAATGTGCTCACTACCCCCCCCCCCCCCCCCCCCCACTGAGCGACTTTTCGGCCGGCGCGATTTTCAAATTTTTCGGGAGCAAAAAAAAAAAAAAATTGTGCTCACTACCCCCCCCCCCCCCCCCCCCACTGAGCGTCTTTTCGGCCGGCGCGATTTTCAAATTTTCGGGAGCAAACAAAAATGAAAAAAGTTGGGCCCCCTCCCCTAAGAAATCCTGGATCCGCGCCTGTGCCCTTCAATCGACTGGTCAATGTCATCCATTGGCATGTCATTGTCTGTATGGGGCACACGGTCGTGGTCGTCATCCTCATCATCGTTGTCTTCAAGGGAACATACGTTGGTCTCGATACTAGGTTTCGCGTTGGCGTAGGACCTAAGCAACCTTTGTTGACGCCACACGCTCAAGAACACACCAACATAGCAGAAAACCATGGCAGGTACGATGACTACAAAGATGATTACGTTGAGGATGACGTAATAGAAACAGTCTTCCTGCCACTCTGGAGAGCAGCTGTGGGAAATTTTCTGATACCTGATCGCAGAGACGACTCCGAATAAGGAGGGAAAGGAGGATCCAATGGTGGCGACCCAACAGAACACGATAAAGACGATGGTTCTTGATTTGGAAGGAGGGAAGCGGACCGACCAGACTACGGCCAAGTAGCGGTCCACGGAGATGGCCACGATTGTAGCCAAGTTCCCGAAGGCAAAAAAAGCGCTCCCGTGAATCTGCACACAATGATAAATGAGATTGCATTAATATTTCATATCCAGTAGAATATCAGCTTTTCAACAAAGCATACCAGGCTCATTACACCGGGATTATTCTTCATGTGATGATTCACCAACAAGCATAATCTATATTAAAAAAAAAAAAAATATGTGACTATCTCACACGGCAACTATCCCCGGATAAGTTGCCATGCAACGCTGTATTTTCTTTAAAAATACATTTTATCATAGAATATTGATGACCTATTAATGATTGCCAATTGGCACCTACAGCATTTATATCCCCATCATGTATGCAGCAACTATTTTCTTTTAGAATTGCTTGATTTCCGAAAGGTTCATATGAATTGGAGTTTCGAACGATCGAGTGATACTATTTTTGTTTTTAGTAGGAGAGGAGTCATATTAGATTTGTGATTTGGTATGTGAAATACCAATTATGAAACTAAATAGATTTACAAAAACAAATGACATATTCTTTTCATGAGAAGTATAAATTTCCTTTAATATTCCAAATCGAAATATATTAAAATCGTACATGAACTTGGAGAGAAACTTGGAGAGACACTTGATATAGAATTTTGAATGGGTCACTGAACCTGTCATAAACTGACAGATCACTATTGATGATGATATGAGAAAGCTGGCGAAGAATGCAAAATAGAAAAAGACTTACAAAACACACAGCTTTGTTGTGAAGGAGAAAATTGCCGTTGTCGAACACGGATACTACGAGGAATGATATGTTCATGATTGGAAAGCCAAGATCGTTTATGATGAGATTCAGGATCAGCCAGTTATGAAGGTTCCTTCTCAGAACCTTGTCTCGAAGGATCGTCACCATCGCAATCAGATTGGCGACCAAAGCTCCGAGGAAGATAACCACAATGGTGATACCTTCGATGACGGCCACCACTGACGTCGACTCGTGGTAGATCGTGACACCATCACGTCGATCGTATGGCGTTGGTGAGGCACTCTGGCTCGACATCATATCACGAGAATTCATTTTGAGAAAGTGGTCTTTATAATGAAGGATAACAGCGACCGCTTATTTTTCAAATGATACGAGATGATGATCAGCGAATCTGGACAGCTTTGAAAACAGTCCTAGATGTATACAAAAGTCCCTTGGCGTACAGGATATGATGAAGGCCGAGTCAAATTAAGAATAAACGTTTCGTTTTCATTTTTAGCTTTTTAATGATAAAGCATTTATTGTTTGATCAGTGTTAAACGGCTACCTCAAGGAAAATATCTAGTTAAAATTTGTCATGACCACTTTTAGACAAAGCTGTATTTTTTCTCTCTATTTACTCTTCCATGGGGTCCCTTTAATAATAATCAACATAATCATTTTCATAAAAGATCGATACAATTCATGCTTTATTCCATGACTTGTCATAAAAATATTCAAACAATAAAAATATTACGATATAATCTCAACCGCAAAGCGACATTTTGGATTTTTAACTTGACATAATAAAATGTGTACACCAATTCTTTAACATAAAGACATAAAAACATAAATAAATAAAAACATTTGGTAAAATGTAACCATTTTTCCATGAATTATTTTTTAAGGCGCCTTGGATTAATTCTCATGTGCGAGAAGCTGCAGCATTCTAACCTGAGAGCGCATGCATCAAAGCCGTATTGAGTTATCCCAGATGCACGATTTGCCCACGAAAAAACGCATTGTGTGTGTCCGAAGACCGTGACGTCCTTTTCAAGCCAGAAAAACCGCGATTAATTTTCAACCCATTGAAAGATTTGTGATACTTGTTTAGCTCCCTCTGCGGCCAAACTAATTTATTTAGCTTAGCTTGAGTTCGTGTCTAATTAGCACTGTATTCTGTATGTTTGGAATGGATCATTATGCACAATAAAAACACCGTTTAAAAGGGTTGTTTACAAGTAATAAGACCTGTTTAAAAAAATCAACAAGCTGTTTTATTGCAATGAACTGTTAGCATTTTAAACAATTACGTTTTATCTGTGTATATATAAACCGAATGAATTTTTAAAAAGTAGATTTTTTTCGGGGAGGTAACTTGGAGGTGTCAATCTAGACACACGGGTTATGGGAGCCCCATTCAAATTTAATTCTCCAGAAATTAATGGAAATAAAGACTAGTGGGTTTGTTTCTCTCTCGCCGGTATAAACAATTGCGTGCTGGCCATAAAGCCAATGTGTTGATTCATGAATTCTTGTTTGGAGACTATACTATTCAATTGTCATTTAACTCATAGAGGCAAAACACATTTTACGGAAGGTTTTAAATATATTTTTTTTCTTTGAACTTGGTGTCAAGCCCTCTCCAAAGAAATGTTTTTCTCTTGCTCCTGTTCATCTCTTTTCCTCTCTCTCTTCTCTTTCTCTCTCTTTTCTCCCTCTCTTTTGTTTCTTCACTGGCCACCCATTATGGGTGCAGTCTGCCTCCCTATCCACATTCTGCCCCGTGCGCCACCCCCCCCCCCCCCACCCTCCCCCCGTACGCTAGTGTTTCTCCGGCTTATTATTATCATTACAATCATCATCATATCATTATTATCATTATTTAGATGGGGAGGGTGATGAATAATGAAAGGAAAGCAATGAATTATAAAAGTTCGTTTATAATCGTTTAGAAATTTGGGTTGATTTTACTCTTCCATTCAATAAATCTCATCAAAATGTGAAAACTGCACTCATTATACATTTGTTTCTTCCTCCCTCCCCCAAGTACCGGTATACTCATGTGTCTCCGGCTTTTTGTTTCGTTTTGTTAGGTGGGGGTAATGGAAGGAAGGTAACAAATCATTGATTGACATTCGTTTAGAAATTTGCGTTAATTTTGCTCACATCACAAACGAATTCTTATTAGGATAAATCAATACTCTTGCACAAGATTCAAGATTACGATTCAAGATATAAACTAACATTGTCAATTGCTCCTGTTTGTTGTACTTTCATATTATTCATTATAATCAGGTTTTTTTCATAAGCGTGTCCATTTTGTCTTTCACATGAAATTCTGATACTGCTGGTACTTCATTGGGAGCAGCGTAATCCGCGCTCGCCCTGAAGCAATCTCATGAGGGCAAGCACCCTAGTATTTATAATCCGCCCTTCTATTGTTCGAGTTTATAACCATGACAACGAACTCTACCTTTGGCGACGTTCATTGTTCCTCTTACGTAACACAGATGTAGATAGGCCTCAGACATAACTCTTTTCGTATAATCATTCTAATGCTTTCAAATATGTTGTGTCGTTTTTGTTTGTATATACTTACAAACTGTTATTGTCAACATTTGCCAATACTACCAAACTATTACGTTTTCCCTATCATCTACCGCTCTAGAATCCTATTATGTATTTATTTTTATTTGTTCGGTCCTTTTCATATTTTTCTTGTCTCTCTCTCTTCAAGATTTCTTTTTGTTTTTGTACGGGTATTTATGCTGTCAATTTTTGTATAAATAAACGAGAAATCGTTATTCTTTCTCTTATAATGTTGTCCACCTTCTTCTATAGATAACCCTTTTGTGCTTGAGTATAATGTCCGATGTATATAACCTCTGTCAGTAACATACAATGAACGTATAATTTTATTTGATGTTACAGAGATTTTTAATTTTATTTAGGAGTACGTCGAATCGTGATCTCATTTAAAACCTTTGTACACGGCACGCGCGGGTACACCGTACGATGCATGAGCCTTGGCCTTATATGGTCATTGACGCCTATTCAGTCTCGCTCGACCTAGCGATCTCAGCTCAGGTCACTCATGCGTACGTATACATGGTACCAGGCCGGCCTATTATTGAGGAGATTAGCTAGTCTCGATATAGTCCATCCCATTGTTTCAATTCAAGATTGTCGGCTTTATTTACTTATCGTGCTATTAAGTGTCGGAGTTTTACTAATCAGTACAGCTTATTGATTTTCATGATAGTTGGTTGCACAAATTAGTTCTCAATTCTTTGCTTATAACTGCTCTTTATCTATGTTAGATGGTATCCCCCCCCCCCAGCTCTGATTTTTTTCTTTCCATTTTGTTGTTTTGTTTTGTTTATATCTTTGGGCTAAAGTATAATATCCGACGTATAATAGTACCGTTAATATAGCATAACAAACATATTTTATATCAGTTTGATGCAACAGGGATTTACATTCAAAAGTTTTACTTTGTATAATTATTGTACAGTAATGTTCTTCTCATTTCGACATTATCAGCCGCTCGTTCTCTTTTTCGTTTCCTATAATAAATATAAGGTATAATGTGTACATCATCAGGGATAATTATGTTATATAGGATTTTCCGGCCAAATTCGCGAGTTTGTCATTTAAATTAATTTGTCATGCGTTCAAATTCGACGGTTTTAGTGCTGTCAGATATATCTTGGGTCTATATTCCTTTTTCTAGTTTTCAAATCTATGAAGTTTTTGTTGGAATCTATGTATGCTTCATTCAAATTAATGAATAATGTGCTTCTTTCGCTATTTGGTCAATCAATTTGGCGCAACACGATTTCTGACATCGCGAAGGTGTACTTTTAGCATTCGAATTCATTTGTAGCATTCAAATTAGCACTTTTTGCACTTAAATTGATGGTCAATATACATTTCTCGTTTATTACACACTTTTTATAGCTCATTCTTCTCTTTCAAGATTGTTTTTGTCCATGTGTATTTCATCATATTTTATTTTCTTGCCTTTATACACTTTATATACTTTTAGATTTATCTGATATTCATCATCCTTTAAGTTTGATTGTTAAGAAAGAAAAGAAAAAAACGACTTACATCGAGTGGCATCATGGACTTGATGGTCTCAATATTTTTGTAAATTTTCATGTAAGGAAGTTGTTTGTTTTGTGTTTCATCATCAATTTATCACAATTTCATTTTGGAGGAAGGGTACAATATTGTGACTGGGGTAGGTATTTTTGTGTCCCCACTTTTCCGGGGTATATGAACATGTCCGTGCAGAAATGCCATATAATTTGATTTCGCCCCTTCTTTACCTAATATGTCTCACTACACCCATATGCATTGTCCTCAAAATTAATAAATGGAATGAGGCCATTACAAAAAATATACATGTTTAGCGTCCCCGCCCGCTTCCTTTTTGGGGGCCACCTCCTATTTTTTTCTTGAAATTTTTTTTTTTTCAAGAAAAAAAACATGAAAAACACTGCTAAAATGGATCTATATCTGATTTAAACAAAATTAAAAAAAATTGTCGTAGACCATCTTGAAAAATAGCCCGACTATCAGGAAAAACGTACCGAGCGGCCATTTTCAGCGGCCATTTTGAAATAAAAATAAAAAAGGGCCTCCTCCTTCCTATTTTTCGAAAAAACAGGACGCTAAACATTTTTTTTTTTATTTGGCCTAACAGAAAAGACCATAATGGCAAATCATGCATTTAATTTTTTTTTTCTTCTTCAAACTGTTAACGTG